>CM054123.1:74427511-74650011 GCA_028751855.1 Ambrosia trifida | reverse complement strand
GGACGCATTAGTCGGAATACGTAGTTGTCAGACATACATTCTTGCTAGACTACACGCGGACTTGAGGTGAGTTTCGTGGCCCCCTTTCCGTTTTACTGTTTTATAACTTCGGGGGAGAAACATGCTAGAGACCTACATTTGTACATGACAACAATATGTGTTACATGAGTTAGACAACATTATCATAACAAAGTCCCCGGACAACCATAACCATTAACTTAGCAATAAGCCGTGGATCATATGAATAGTACTATTTAGGTTGACACCCCCTTTCATGGTTAGTCGCGCTAACCTTGACTGCTGTCAAATGATTGCATATTATCCATGTTTTTCAATGTTCCGTGATAAGGAATTGGTTGGGGCGTACAAGGAAGTCGGGGTTTGGTTATGGGGCTCATGGTAACTATATTCTGCATGGACACATACAACGAATTCTCTTGAAAACAAATTGTTTTATCGAGTCATCAAAACCTACGAACTCACCAACTTTTAGTTGACGATTTTAAGCATGTTTTTCAGGAATCAAGTAAGGACATTAAGAAGGCAAGCTTAGGAATGCATGAAGAAGTCTTTTATTGTGTTATTTTGATGTAGTCATTGAACTTATTTACTAAGGCATGTAGCTTGTTTGACATCAAGACTTTATTTGTTATGTGAAATAAATGACATCTAGTATTTCTCATATAAACAATTTTTGTGATCACCATATTTGTCTCACCTCGCGTTTCCGCCTTAGGCGGGGTGTGACAGATTGGTATCAAAGCCATTGGTTATAGAGCATTAGGTCTCATGGAGAGATACCTAGACTATAACCTAAGGTCCACTCATTTATACTTTAGGAATCTTTGTGTATTGCTTAACTTCTATACCTGATTTCTCCGGATACATGGCCTTATTTGTTCCCTTTTATCATGTGGATTTGAAGGAAGACATGGCACAAGCGACGAGGTCTACTCATAACAACTCTGGAGGAGTGAACCCGATGACCCCTGAAGACATTACCCAGTTGGTTTCACAACAAGTTGCAGCTGCTATTGCACAGTATGAGGCAATCCAGAGTTGTTATGAGTAGATGGAGTTAAATAAGTTAACAACAATTTTTCGAGATGTTACATATAACATTATTAAAGTTTGTAAAAAGTTGGAGGTTCTCTAAATTCAAGTACTTAAAGCTGTTACTTTTTTCTTAAAAGCACATCGTCCATGAATATGGTTGAACGGTAATATATATATATATATATATAGGGTTGTTCACGAGCTGAGCTGATTCAGTGGAGCTTTGCTTGTGCTTGGCTCGTTTACAAACCGAACCGAACGAGCGGCTCATTTACAATCGAGCCGAGAAATGAACGAGCATTCTTCGAGCATAAATTTTTCTGAGCGAGTGTCAAGCGAGAATCGAGCGGATAGTAATTTGGACGATCATAATATTGGGATGTTTCCTTCGATGTTTTCATTGGCAGGTGACAACTAAGGTCGAACTGTCTGATGATAACACTAATATTGAGATCCCTGTGTCCGAGGATGAGGCTTAGATTGAGGTTGGTGAGGCGATGAACATATGACAGAGAACATTTGCTGCATTGTGACGTAGGGTGATATCAAACGACAATTAGCGATGAACGACTAATAACATAAAGAATTGAAGACTGTCACCTTATTACTTATGGTTTACTATTAAATCTAGTGTTAAATTTTTTATTGAGTTAAGTGGGCTAGTTATATTATGTTTGCATATACTGAGTTAAATCCAATAGAATGTTATATATAAAGTCATAAATTATTTGTAAATTGTATGTATATTTATAATTAAAGATATAATAAATAAATAAATAAAAATTCGAGTCAAACCGAACCGAGCCGAGCGTACCTTTGCTCGTACTTGGCTCATTTACAAACCGAGCCGATCAACTCATTTACAACCAAGCAGAAGATCAAGCGATCATTTTTTAAACATTTTCTGAGCGAGCGACAAGCAAGCCACGAATGACGAGCGATTTAAACAGCCTTAGATATACAAACGTGTATATGACTCTGGATGTGGGTTATTATAAATCAAATAAACAATATAAAATTCTTTCAATTTACATCCACAAGTTATGTGTTCGATTTTTTCCTTGAAATTTCCGGGAACCTCACTCTTATGTCTCAATAAGTGTTCGCAGAAAACTTTAAAATTGTAAGGATTAAGGTAAGGGCATGGACCGCATGGTGCACCCACTCTGTCTTTTATAATCTAGATTTATAGATAGATAGATAGATATCAGTCCTACTTACGTCTCTACGTATATAATGCATATATGTGTGGTCTTTAGGGGCAAAAGTAGAGTTGCATTAATTTTAACGTTATTTCACTGATTTCGTGAAAACAACGTTAAAAATGACTGACGGTTAATCATACATCATGTGGTGGCGTTGATAGCCAAAGGACAAGGTGGTACATGCACCAATCGGGTTTGTCCCAATTGCTAAGTGTTATGTGCCTTATGTCCAAGGTTTCATACAAAACCACTATCGAGCCGGGGGTCTCACTGTAAGCAGCCTCTCTAATCTCACGGGGTAGAGGTAAGGTTGTCTACATTTTACCCTCCTCAGGCCTTACCTTAGCTTTTACTATTTGTGAGATTAACTGAATATGTTGATGATATTTATATTTATACTAGGTTAGAGCCCCGCGTGTACACGCGGTACATATCCATGTCAAATGAAAAAAATTCTATAAAGATTGTAGTATGCAAATTTATTTATTGAAAATTACGTAATACAATTCGTGTGAATTTTGGTTGATTGTATATTATCATAAAAAAGTTTAATGTTACCCAATAACATATATATGAATCAACAAATGTTTGAGTTGACGTGATTTAAAAACAAATAATGAAATGAATAAACATATATTTATTGTACCGACATACAAATGAAGATTAAATTCAAAGTAAATAAATGTAGTTTAACAAATCATACAACCCAAAAATTATAAAAAAAAAAAAAATTAAACAATTTATGCAAAATATGATCGCATACTTATTCACAAACTTCAAAATATTTTTTTATAGACAACATTTGCTATTTATTATTAACGCTGTCATCTTTGCCCAATATTAGTATCTTCAGGCCATCTCTACTTTTGTCACTTGGCAGCGACATAAAACTGCCCATGTGTAAAAACAGGATCTTTCAAATACAGACCTACCCTAAATAGGGTTTGTCCTTGACTCTTATTTATTGTCATTGCGAAACATAAAGTAAGAGCGAATTGTCTTCTGTTAAATTTGAAAGAAATCTTCTTATCAGATGGGGACAGCCTAATTCTTTGGAAAAAAGTTCGCATTCCAATGTTACTCCCTGAATTATTTTAGCTTCTATAACACGATTTGACATGGCAAGACGATTTGAAACTTGTGGCTTTGAAAAGAATTTATGTCCACTTATAGGATCCCTAAACCATTTGAATAACAAAACAGTGAAATTTGTCAAAAACAACTCTGGTGAGGAAAAGAAAGACATTTGGCATTATAATTGTATTATCATCAAGAATTTAAGGTAAATATATCCAGAAGACCCTAAACTGTTTTGACGGTTTGACTCATAACCAATGACCTAAAAATCAAGCTAAAACCACGGTGAAAATCAATACTAAATGAGATTAAAAATGTTAATAAGTAACCTCAAAAAATGTAATCAATAATTCAAATCAATTAAATTAGGTCAATAATATTAAAAATAATAGAAAAAATAAATTAGGTCAGTAATATTAAAAATAAATTTGTAAAAATAGTAATATAAATAAATGAGCTTAAAAATGTTAATAAGTAACCTCAAAATTGTAATCAATAATTCAAAACAATTACATTAAAAACATCCGCATTTGAAATTAACTTACCAATTATCGACAAATTATTATTGACATCTTAAAATTAGCATATTACTATTAAAATGATTTTGATGATTATGTTTTAATGAAAACTGATTACAGAAAGTCATAATATAAAAAATTAATTTCGGTCAATAATATTAAACATAAATTCATAAAATTAATAATATATAAATGAGATTAAATTTTTTTACTAAATAACATTAAATTCTTACAATTATTATTAATGTCAATAAATAACATTAAAACTCTTAATAAATAACATTAAAAATGAATAAATCTTTTTAATTGCAATCAAGACCAATCAGAATTCATAAAAATAGTAATATAAATAAATGAGTTTAAAAATCTTAATAAATAACTTTAAAATCGTAATCAATAATTCAAATCAGTTACATAAAAACATCCGCGTTTCAAATTGACTTACCAATTATCGACAAATTATTATAGACATCTTAAAATTAGCATATTACTATTGAAATGATTTTGATGATTATCTTTTAATAAGAATTGATTAAACGAAAGTCATAATATAAAAAATTAAATGTGGTCAATAATTTTAAACATAAATTCGTAAAATTAGAAATATACATAAATGAGATTAATTTTTTTTACTAAATAACATTAAATTCGGTCAACTATTATTAATGTCAATAAATAACATTAAAACTCTTAATAAATAACATTAAAAATGAATAAATATTATTAATTGCAATGGAGACCAATCAGAATTCGTAAAAATAGTAATATAAATAAATGAGATTAAAAATCTTAATAAATAACCTTAAAATTGTAATCAGTAATTCAAATCAATTATATTAAAAACATTCGCATTTCAAATTGAATAAATCTTATTAATTGCAATGAACACCAATCAGAATTCGTAAAAATATGAGATTAAATAACTATTGAAGTTAATGGTTGCGAAAATTTGGGTAAAGATTGGTTTATCAATCAATCAGTCAATCAATCTTCGCTACATTTAGAAATCTTCGCTACATTTAGAAATCTAATTTACTCTATAAATTTACTCTTGCCCTGCCTTAGGGATCCCCAGAGTGAACTCCTCCTACTCAGGTCATGTATGGGGGTTGCTAAGTTGCTTTTTGGGTTACGGACCTGCCAACCCTCCATGATGGATGAAGCAGTATCATGTTTTGACAGGGGTTTACGGGAAGCCATTGAAGACATAGTGGTATGTGGGGGGCCTTTCTTTGGTGACCTACAATGGCGGATGGCGTCTTTGCCGATGCGTGTGGGAGGATTAGGGCTCCTCTCTGCGAAGGATGTCGGCATGTATGCGTTTGTGGCGTCACGAGCTCAGTCCTGGAACCTTCAAGACCACATCCTACGAAATAGCGGGGTTTTCGGCGCAGACTTGGACTACGTGCAGGCCCTCGAAAAGCTAAATGACTATCTCCCAGGTTTTGATATTGGCGGTTTTTCTAACAAGGACACCGCCCCCCCCCCCCCCAAAGCCTCAGAAAACTCTGGCGAATGCCCTTTATGGCAAAATCGCTCAGAACCTGGGTGAAGTTTTTGGTCTGTCCCCCCGTCAGAGGGCAGTTATTGAATGCCTGCAAACCCCCCACGCCCAAGATTTCCTAACTGTTATCCCGATCGAAGGTTTAGGCCAAAGCATGTCCGTTATTGAATACAGGGCCATTCTTAAATATCGTCTGATGATCCCAATGTATCAGGAGGATGACATCTGTCCGATGTGCCGTAAGGCCTGCCTTGATGAATACGGGGAACACGCGGTTCATTGTAAGGAGTTGCCCGGTTTTAAATATCGGCATGATTGGGTTCGAGACATTCTGTGGGACATTTTAAGACGGGCTGGGATCTCAGCCAAGAAGGAGGCCCCTGTAAACTTCCTCTCGGATCCAGCAGAAGGGAGATCCACCCTACGACCAGCAGATCTCCTTGTCTTTGGCTGGGCCGGGGGGAAGCATGCTTGTGTTGACCTGACGGGTGTATCTCCCCTAGTTGGGTTGAGGGATAGTGGCTTTGTTGCAGGGCAAGCGGTCCGGAAAGCAGAGGCAAAGAAGGTAGAAAAACATGCTAAAGCCTGCGAGGAGAACCAACACGTTTTTATACCTTTGGCTTTTGATACCTTTGGCTCATTGGCACCGGAGGCTACCCGTTTCCTGACCAGGGTCCAGCGGGTTATTCACAGTAGTGTCTCGGCTCCGGGTGGACATGGTTATGTTTTTAGTAGATTAGGATTTGCTATCCAGAAAGGGGTGGCGGCGCAGCTTGTTGCCCGTCTGCCCGCTATCTTAATGTAATTTTCTTTGTCTTGGAATGAAAGATTTGGTTAGTAACAAAAAAAAAAAAAAAAAAAAAAAAAAAAAATTGATGACCAATTATGCCATAATTGTGTAAAATTCATTCAATTTTAGAAATCTAATTTCAAAACACAAAACCTTCTTTCGCAAGTTACACTCTATACTTAGTTAAGTATCAATTCATAACAATTAGATAACTACACATTCATAACATATTTTTTTAGAATAAAAGATTTGTATAATAAGTGTTAAAATTTAAAAAAAAACTTTAGTTGTTAATCGATTCTTAAAATTTGTATACATAGATATATGTTTAAAATTGTTGTCTAGAATATTCATTGAGTTAATATTTCTACTCCTAATCGATTCTATATTTTGAATAATATACAACTGAATGCTTTATTGTATTTAAATTATGGATTAAATTGATTCATAATGAATCATTAATACAAAAAAAATGGTAAAATTGATTCATAATCAATCATACATAAATTCGATAAATAAATTATGGTAAGTCGAAATTACAGATTTAATTGATTTATAATTAATCATACATAATAAAAAATTGATTAAAATTATATATAATTATGGATTAAATTGATTTTCCATCTTACGGATTAAATTGATTACTAATTACCAAAAATAATTTCGTATTAAAATTAAATTCGTTTCATTAAGTTATGGTAAGTCTAACTTATTGATTATAAATTGATTTATAATCAATCATACATAATAAAAGATTGATTAAATTGATTCATAAATAGGAATTAAATTGATTCATAATTACCAACAATAATTTCGTATTAAACATAATTCCGTCTCATTAAATTATGGTAAGCTGAAATTAGAGTTAAATTTAATAAATTTAATGAGACATAATTTCGTAAAATAATTTAATGAGACAACAAAATGGTAATAAATTTAATGAGAGTTATTATAGTAAAGCAAATATAGTAAACCTAAATTTATTACCATTTTTTTGTCTCATTAAATTATTTATATTTCAAATTGACTTACCAATTCAAATTCAATTTCATTAATTTCATTAGTAATAGTAATTATTAGTAATTAATAATATATTCGTAAAATAGTAATAGAAAAATTCAATTCGGTCAATAAGATATAAATGGGTTTAAAAACCGTAATATTAGTTTTAGTATTAGTTGGAATGCTGTTGCACAATCAAGTAATTCTGTGTAGAGCAACTGAGATGGATTTGATAAAACTATCTATATAGATGAAGTGCAAAAATGGAAGGCATGTATTAAGACGTCAATCAATGAAAATTGATTGAAATTAGCGAAGTTATTGTCATCATATTTTAAATAGCATTTATGACTAATTAGAACAGTATAATATATAAAATTAACTGATAAATTAGTATTGATTAATTATTAAAGTCGTATAAGTAAAATTGGTAAGTTTCCATTATGTGTTTAGTATTTTAGTGTAAAAGATTTATAAGTTTTGAAATTCAAAAATAAGATATACTAAATGTGGTTTTTTTGTTTAAACATTTTTACAAGTAATAATTATGACTTACGAAATTCAAACGTATTATAAAAATGATTGGTTTGTTAGTTGTTTACATATTATAAATATGTCTTTTACATCTAAATATATATGGATTGATGTTATATATCAAACATGGTAGTTTATAAAATGTAAACTAAATATATAAATTAACATACTTTTCTGTAACAAAATCTATTTAATTTAGTATACAATTATAATATAAGTGATTTTTTTCCTTATATATTTGTATTATGGAAAGTTTAAAGTTTAGTATGAATATAGAAAGCGTAAATTATGATAAAGCTTTAATTATGTAGTGTAAATTAGTATTTGAAATTTAAATATTGTCCTAAATTACTCTACCTATTATGGTTAACCTAAATTACATTAATTATTTTAATTGATTGACAGTCAATATAATTAATACAAAAGAATAAATGTGAATTAATATTCAAATCTTAACAAATCACATTAAACGCTTAATATAGTTTTCAGGATCAAATCTTGATTGATTATTAAAGTCGTATAAATAAAATTGGTAAGTTTCCATTATGTGTTTAGTATTTTTGTGTAAAAGATTTATAAGTTTTGAAATTCAAAAATAAAATATACCAAATGTGGCTCTTTTTTGTTTATTCATTTCTACGAGTAATAATTATGACTTACGAAATTCAAACGTATTTTAAAAATGATTGGTTTGTTAGTTGTTTACATATTATAAATACGTCTTTTACATCTAAATATATATGTATTGATGTTATATATCAAACATGGTAGTTTATAAAATGTAAACTAAATATATAAATTAACATATTTTTCTGTAACAAAATCTATTTAATTTAGTATACACTTATAATATAAGTGTTTTTTTCCTTATATATTTGTATTATGGAAAGTTTAAATTTTAGTATGAATATAGAAAGCGTAAATTATGATAAAGCATTAATTATGTAGTGCAAATTAGTATTTGAAATTTAAATTTTGTCCTAAAATTACTCCATCTATTATGGTTAACCTAAATCACATTAATTATTTTAATTGATTGACAGTCAATATAATTAATACAAAAGAATAAACTCTTGGGGTACATATCATTACCCCATATTATTGACGACATAGCTTCAACAACTTTTTTATTAAAAGTCCGCCCTGCTCCTGATGATCCGAAATTCGGTTTATAAATCGAAACCCTAACACACGAATGCATATAATCAGTCAATAAGCTGGTAAACAAAAACACGAATAAACAATTTACAAAATCAATTTAAAGATAAAGAAAACACTGAATTATAAAAATTTAAAGATTTAAAAAACATGTACCTAAGCAATTACAACATTACATTTGACATTGGTGTGCCCCAAAACAATAGCATTTGTCTCATTTGCATTTTCATATTCAAAGAGTATATACAATGCAGTAGAAAAAGCTTATCGAGTCGTCTTAAAAAACGTAAATATTAAATACGCTAACTTAAAAATAAATATGACAAAAAGAAGTAATAAAAGAAACATGAATTATTATAAACCCGACTCCTTTATAATTTTTGAAAAAATTATGCTTGGCGCCTAAGTTTCTTGGTCAACCAATAATTAATGCATTCAAGGATATTTACTACTTTTCCAAATATGTGGCACAAACTTAGGAAACTAATAATCCAAAATTAAATGCTCCATAATTATTTCAGATCCATATCCAGAATCCGAACTGAGATTTGGCTCCTTACTCGATCAAATCATATTAACATAACAATCCACTCTTTAACACCAAACCATATGAGATCTTTAAGAACAATTATGAACAATATATGAACATCATATCTCGACCTTAAAAGTCATGCATCCCATCCAACATAATAGTTAACATCACTAATCACAAACACATAATAATAAAAGATATAAACAATGACATTCTGCTTTTAGAAAAATAGCTACTTCGCATTAATAAACACACACACACAAAAAAAAATCTACCACATACCTTTTAGTTGCAGCGGTGGATGGTATTCTAGTATTAAAATGAAAAAACATCTAAACATTCAATATATTTCTTCACAACGGTTTGAAGATCGTTTGCATTTTCAGAAGTGATTCCATATTATAACTAACCGATTCCTTTACAAAAAAGAGTGGTTCCATATTAATCAAATGAAAAAACATCAAAAAAGAGTCAATATATACCATCCGATTACTTTACAAAACGATGACATAAAGAAAACGAATCTGGAACCTTTATAAACCACGATTTCTTCATAAAGGTTTGAATATTGTTTCCACATTCTGAAGTGATTCCATATTATTACTAACCTTTATAAAACACGATTTCCTCTTTGAATATTAAACCGGTTTATGTCAAAGTAATTGATTGATGTTACGATAACATAAAAGTTTTCCAGGTTTGAGGATCATATGATATGCCTATTTTTAACGTTTATGAATCGGAACACGTTACAATGGATGAACTTCCTTCAATCTACGTGAAAAAGAGACATACCTAGAAGGAACAATGAATAAAAAGAAGAGTGATGAATGTGGTTTGGAAGATTTGTTAGTGAGGATTTGAGAGTGTAATGGAAGAATGTAGAAAATTAAAATGTAGAAAAGACTATTTATAGGGAGCAAGTTGGAGCTCCATATTCAATATGGATACCTTAAACTCTCTCCTAAGCCTTCATTCAACCCAAGTGACCTCAATTATTATATAGATAGAATAGATATCCCTTTAAGATCTTTTCATTCCTTCGTTTTTACATGACGTTTACTATTTCTTTCTCATAACGCTGGATATACGAATATCCAAATTGTGTCACAGACTCTTTGTGTGAAAACTTCTTTAATATTTGATGAGTTAGTTTATAATCTACTACGTTACAATCTCTATTACACCAATTAATAAATGTAATGTTATATGATTAATAATAAAAAAGTTAAGTTTATAAAGAAAAAAAACATAACCATTGTATGGTTGAATAAGCCTTGTGTATTATACTGATTGAAAAAAAATATATAAAGCAATTTGTTAACATATATAGTCGTCAAAATATGTATTAAGAATGAACATTGACCTCACAACTTTAAATTTTGTTAAGTTAATTTTTAAATTATTATGTCTTTAAAGTGGGTATTAACTTTAATTTTTTATACCACATATTTTTTATTATTTAACATATTATATTTTTACCATCTAACCACATTAAATATTAAAAAAAATCACTCTAAATACATTTATCATCATTATTGTTTGTATTTTTTTTAAATTTAAAGCAACATAATTTTAAAGTTCGTGTAGCTTTTAGGTAAAAACAAAAGTTTCTTTAAAAAAGTAATAATTAATTTTGATATTAAACATCATTTGATTAATGATATAATAACTATCATTAATTAAAAAATAAGTATACATAATTAATTAGAAGAGAGAGTCAGGAAAACTAAAAGTAGATGGCTTCAATAGATCACATGTTTGTCCAATGGTTACCTAAACTTCTAGCAAGCACTTGAGAAATCCTTTTAACCACCATTGCACCATATATGATTCACCACCACCACCACCTCCTTTGTCATCCATCGCCACATGTGTATGTCCCCGTGTGACATACGAATGTAAGAAATAAAATTCGTATAAACTTTAAAGGTTTAAATAACTTAGATTACACGTAAATTTCAATAACCGATAAACACAAATTTCATTAGAATTGAGTAAACTGCACGGATGGTCCCTATGGTTTCCATGAGTTGCACCGATGCCCCCATATATTTTCAATGGTCCCCAACGTTGACATTTTATAACATTTTGGTCCTTACCAGCTAACTTTTTTATATATTTTCTTGGAACACCACCACCACCTCCTACTTAAACAACCAACATCACCCCCTCTTCCTCCTCCTCCTCCAACCACCACCACCACCTCTTCAAAATCCTAAAACAACACAACAAAAGCACCTAATGAACCAACATGCTAAAAAAACATAACACATTACACCAAATCAATTCAATCAAAAAGTCAAGGGTTAGATAAGGACGTCATTGGGGATTGAGCAGATTTAGGACGTCATTGGGGTTCGACGGTGATGAGGGTTAGATACCACAGTGATGGGATTGTGGTTCTACGAGGGCCAAGCTGAAATCAATAAGTATTCATCGTCTCAGGTGGCAACGGTGGCAGGACCTACTGAAACAACGAAAACTGGTCGAAAAACAACCAAGTAGTGAAAGATGGTTTTCTGGTCATGAACCGGATGAATCAAGTCGAAAATACGTTTCCACCACTTCTAGTTTCAAGGAGAAACAAGATTCACCGTTACTAATATCTTCATCAAATACTAATCAGGGATCTTCACCAAAATCTATGTCTACAATAGTGATCGAAGAATCATCAAACCCATTGCCTGCAATTCGAATGAGAAGATCACCTGTTGTAAAGACAACTTCAGTGACTGGTGAAACTGATGCAACCACTAGTGGAAAAATTGACCAAATAGTCTCTAAACCGTTGACTCAAGTTCTAGTTCCACAAACGGATGCATCTGGTAGTGGCAAAATGGTAGCAGTGGAACCACCAATTCCTTCCAGAAGGAAACTTGCACGAATAGTATGCTAGTGCTAGATGATTGGTGGTAGTGGTTGTGTGGTGGTGCTAGATGATTGGTGGTGGTGGTGTGGTGGTGCTAGATGTTAAGCTGCAACAGAGGGGAGGAAGAGAGATGGGGGGGTAGATGGTTGTGTGGTGGTGCTAGATGATTGGTGATGGTGGTTATGGTGGTAGTTGGGGGAAGATGGTGGTGGTAGTGGAGTTGAAGAGACATAGATAGAGATAGAAAGAGAGAGGGAGAGAGTTTATAATATGTTTTGTTTTTATTTTTTTAAAATGGGTATTTTAGTAATTTCACATAAGCTTAACTGAAAAACTTAACCTCCATCCAAGTCAGGGACCATCGATGAAACAAAATACAAACCACAGATCCCATACGTGTAATTTCGAAAGGCTGAGGAGCAGAGTTTAAATTTGGGCAAACCACATGGACCATCCGTGCAGTTTACTTCATTAGAATTAAACAAAATATCCAAATAATTTGTAAATTTGTAAATATCTTCTTGTTTACATTTTACAACATCGTTGTTTTATTTGTAACATTGACATCTTTATCATGTATTATTGATTTAACTATGGCTTTGTTTTTTATTATTTATAAAGTGTCGTACAATTGACCATGAATGAAAACTGGGTAATTCAAGTACAAACCAACTCTTGACAATGATTGTCCTTATCTCTTGTTTATTGTCATTGCGAAACATACTGATAATGAAAATTGCATTTTGTTAAGATTTGAACGAAATTTTCTTGTCGAATGGTATTAAATTAATTCGTGGAATAAATGTGCCCGTACCAATATTTCCTCCAGATATTATTTTAGCTTCAATAAAACATTTTATTATTGTAACAAATTTTAATCCGATACTGTTGCGCAAATCATTTTGTTAATCTGGTACCATTCTTTTAATAATATCTTTGATATTTAACAACACATATTGGTCGGGTTGGGCACCATGTCGCGTCAAAACATACCACATAAAAAAGATTATTTATGTTCCAGTCAAAACCGGCACGGGTCAAAATAAATTCGGGCAAGAACATATGAACATGTCACATTAATATTTATTAATTAGTTGAATTTAATATTTTAAATTTGTTTATTCATTTTTCTTATAATAACATCTTTGGTATTTAATAATATGTATTGATCAAGTCACTTACATATATCGATTATGTCAAAACCTATCAACCCTACAATGGTTAAGTTTAAACGATGCAAGCCTTATGAAATAAAGTAAAATGATGGTCATTATTGTGGTCAATTATTTGGTCGAATAAGAAAAAAAATAGGCCCTTGACAGAATCCCATCAGCAGCAACTAAGTTATTGTTGGTCACTAAACTTGCCATTAATGCATAGGTGTAGAAAGCTAGTTACCATTGTTCGTAGTTGTTTCTGATCAGTACTGACAACCGGTTATTACCAAAATTAATTAGCTATGACTGATGATCAGTTTCAATGCAACTTTTAGCCAATCATCCGATCTAAAGCAACTTTTAGTAGCATTTTAGTAAGATTACGAAAAAGTGTTCCATCATGGGCACCACTCGTTGACTGAACAATGAGTCCCCACCAGGAGAGAGCCCCTTGGATCACACTTAGAGCGATGCTCTCTTGAACCATTTGGATTCGTTGGTTTCCAAAATTACCGTAGTCTCGAACAATTGTGTACTCCACATGTTATAATTTGTGTCAATGTAGTCTACGGTTTCTCTATGGTCTTTGTAAATCATACTACTATAAAATGATTTTCGTAACCCTAAAATCATAGACAAAACCATCTTAACAAAAATGAAATCGTATGTATATACACCATAGTTGTTAAAGGCACAAGGCGCACTTAAGGCGTCAAGGGTGGGCCTTGAGCCTTAGTGCAAGGCGCTTAAAAAGCAAGAACTTTTTTAATTGAGACACACGGTATAAAATACATTTTTAGGAGTTTTAAAAATGTTTTAGGATTTTTTAGGGTTAGTTTAAGTTGTTTTAGGTTGATTATAGGCTCGTTTAGGGCTGTTATAATTGTTTTAGATCTGTTCAAACAATTGTTGGCCGGAATTCTGTTGGAACTTGGCCAATGCGCTTGAGAGCCTGAAAGTGGGGCTTTTGAAGCGAAGCGAGAAGGTTGCGCTGAGCCTGAAAAGTGGGCGTAGGTGCGCGCCTTAGTGGGCTTTGACAACAGAGGTATACACTCATTGTCACTCAACAACTCCATACAGGGATATCAATCACAAAATTCATTGTTAATCTATAAGCTTTTTCATTTGTTGGATCTAATATTTAGCTTAGCTTATACGAACGTTGTAATGAAATTCACATATCTTACCTCCCACTGTCACACACACATCTTAACTCTTAAAACTTAACATAAAGTCTTTTCAGTCACTTGTAACATAAAGTAAGTGATAAAACTAAAACTATCAGCAATATCCGTTACAGTATGTTTTATCCAGCTCTTTCTATTTTCAAATGTTAATATCTATTAATCTATTATCTATTAATCTATTAATCTATTATAATATATATAAAAGAATTGAACATTGCTTACGTGGCGTGCAATGGTGCCTTTAACCTCTCCATGAAACTGCCACGTGGTATTATAATTGAAAGATTTTAGTGTAATTAAATTGAGTTATTTTAGGAAAAAAGAATTTAAAAATAAATTTAAAATTTTCTCTCTCATATTTCCTCCCATAATTTTTAAACGTTTATATCTTTTATATACGAGATTTTTTAAAGAAAAAAATTACACCAAATTAACGAGCGTTTTATTATCTTTCCAACGAGTACCATAGTGCTATATAAAAAACGGAGAAAAAATCGACTATTTTTTGTGAGGTTTCGTTCATAAAGGAAAAAAACACACAAAGTGTTCATGTTATTCACTAATCATGTTTTTTCTTTTAAACCAGGTTCTTATCTACGATGTTGAAAATCAAGTCAATCGCCATGTTATCATTGGAATTTTACTAGGTATACTTCATCAAGAGAAGCTAGGTGAAAGAATCGCGCAACACTGCAACACATGGTGCCAGCTTATAGCAATGTTATATTTTTATTTATTTAATTACAAGAGTAATAATTATTACTATTAGTATTAGTATTATTACAATGGTTATATTTTTCAACCTCGGGACGCTCCCGAGAAGAATTGATAGTTGCTGGCGTGGCGTTCAATGGTGGCCTCAACCATCTCTTGATTATGCCACGTGGCATAATGAGATGCAATGGTTACAACTTCCAACGTAAGTGTTTGTTTAGTTGATTTGGTTAGGAATTATAAGAGCCATTAGAATGTGAAAAATTAGAGAGATGTGATGAGTTTTTGAATAGTTGCAGCTTACATAAGTGATTCTTTAGATGATTACTGATTAGGTTTTAGATTAGGGAATATGAGTTATTACTGATTAGAATACTATGAACATGCAATGATTGAGAGATTTTGTGGTTAGTTAACTTGAGCCATTTGCAATAGGTTATCACGTAAAATTAGATTTTTCAACCCCGGGACCCTCCCGGGGTAATCGGCTAGTATATTCATAAAAAAATGAGGTATAATGGCCACCAACAACCAATGATGCAACACTCATTTTAGGTAATTACCAAGAAATTTCAGAAAGTCTTGCGAAGTATTTGTAATTATTTATATACTGGCAAGTAGTTATCATATATTTATATCTAGCCTTTATATTTCTAACAACTCGCTCACTCCTCTAGCAATAAATGCCATTGTTTATGTTACACAATGTTTTAAAAACCGGTTTATACCATAGTTGTTAAAAGTGTGTCTAGGCGAGCGCCTAGGCTCGAGGCGCACCAAGTGCGGTGCGTCCTGTGAGGCGCGCGCCTAGGCATTGAGGCGCACTATCAGGGCTGATTTCTGGTCAAATTCAGGCTAAAAGTTGCATAAACCTCTAAAACATCCTAAATGAGTCATGAACAAATCCTAAACAACCCTAAAATATCCTAAAGTAGCCCTAAACAATCCTAAAACATCTCTAGAATCCCTAAAAAATGTATTTTATACTATGCGCTTAATTATTAAAAGCCGTCGTTTTTTATGCGCCTTGCGCCTAGGCTCCGGGCTCGGCCAATGCGCCTTGAGTACGCCTAGGCGCTTTGACAACTATGGTTTATAATGGCCGGTTGAACCAGTTATACTGTCTACCGGTTTTTATCTAGCACAAATCAGTCCGGTATTTTGAGAAAACGGTAAAGAACTTGAACTGTCGGTAAATTCCGGTATACCGGTGCTAACATAAGGTCAAACTTTGGACTTTACCGGCCCATATATAGTGATGATATAAATAACATGTATGGTAAGAAAGAGCATGAACCAGTTTCTTAAACACATTTTCTTGTTATATATTTTACTTATATTATGATTATTGTTACTTAAAATTCTTATTAAAGATTGGAGAAAACGAAAATGATAATACTTTTGTTGATAAAGATGGCGATCATTAAGAATTTTATTCTTTAAGCAATTATAAACTTGATGCATTCAACACTTCAATAGCATAAACTTAGTATACCCTTTCATATAAAAAAAACTTTGTTGAAAAGTTGGGTACTTTTGAATTATTTTTTTCATTATTTTTAAATTATTATTTTATTATAAAATAATGTACTGTTTGATTACTTTTTTAGTTGAAGATGTATTTTATAGAATTGTAGGGTTAGCTAGTTAATCCGGTTGAACCGCCTGATAAAACGCGGTTCAACCAGTTAAACCATTTATGAGTCCAATCCGGTACGGTTAAAAAACGGTTTTTAAAACATTAATGTTATATGTTACTTAAATTTGGCAGCCCAACTTGATTAAAGAATCATATTGACGTTATAAAACAGTCTTTTAGTTGAGTTGGGAATATTGTGGAAGACTCCACATAATTTCTTTGATGTCAAATCTTAACCTAATTTTAGTTGGTTCGAGTTATTAAACTTTGAACACAAGGCACTTTATAATCGACCTAAACACGACTTTGATTGATTCGTTATAGTGATTAAAGAATTGAAATTCAATTGGATAATCTAAAATTCTAAATCAAAATACACTCTTGGATAAGAGTGGGCTTTGATTTCCACGATTAGGTTTTGAATATGAACCTCCTTCGGTTTGAAAACTTTTTTGTTCCTCTTTATCCGAAGCATCAATTTTGTAGTTAAAAAGGAGAATTGGATTTTAATAATTAAAATTTTATCTCGTTAGCCGGCAATAATTTGCACTTACGAAATCCCCCAAAACAGTCTCAACTTTCAAACTATTTTCCTCCAATGAGGTTTTGTTAACTGAGAACTAGCCCATTTTTAAAAGTAAACAATTTTGAAAGTTAAAAAGGCCGTTAGAGGAAAATTATTTAAAAGTTGAGACTGTTGTGACGAATTTCTTAAGTATAGGTTAATGCCGGCCAACGAGACAAAATTTGGTGAAGGGGTAGGGTATCAGCGCTTAGGCGCACCCTACCCGCCAAAATTATCCACCACGGATCAGCAAGGCTATGCAGAGAGACAAGAGCATCGTCTCCCGCGGAGAGCATCCGCGGAAAGATCCTTCGCCAAGATGCAGCCCCCATAAAGCTCCACTTGCTGCACGCCTCCCCGGGTGTCAGAGGTCACCTCAGCTGACATCTCCTGCTACCAGGAAGAAAAGGAGAATCCTGCAGACTACAACTTGGCGACACATGTACCAATGGCAGTGCACCGCCCCTGACAGCCAATCACAAGGCAACATTCTTGACTACTTTGCTTTATCTGACTAAGGATCCAAATCTAACTGGATGGGCCTCTAAGAAGACCGGCCCAACTCCAAGGCCCGGGCCCATCTCTCCAAAAGTGAGCCACAAGCCTCCGGCCCACAAGACCTCTATAAAGGGGGGTCTCCACACCTTTTAAGAGTTCGGGCAATTATCCAATTACACAGACACACTTATATTTCCGATTTGCAGCCTGTTCTTATATAATTTGCAAAAACCATTCATGTCTGTATTAAAGGCTCGTAGATTAATTCACTCACCTCATAGTACAAACTCATGAAGATGTAGTAATAGAAGAGGGAACAAAACCGATTTTTAGTTGGACACCTGACATGATTTAACGCGACTGGTCATACACATAACTGGCCCCGTTATGTTTATTTGAACCGGTCGGCTAACAGTCAGACCAATAAACCAAATTGTCCGGTTTCTCTAACTAAGCGGGAGCAAAACCGGTGGAACAAAATCTTCAAGTGTACAACAAAACTTGCAGGAACAAAGAATTGAAGCTTTGTTATACAGACATGAATGGTTTTTGCAAAAATAAAGTAAAATCCGGATCAAACTTGTGATTAAAACATAAGATTACACTTAAATCAAGATCGTCGGTTGATGTAAATAGAGCAAAATTGATCCAACAGTCGCCTCTTTGAGATCACTCTTCATCATCATAGTCAAACTTTATCGAGTGCGACTGCAAATCTATTTGTCCTCCCCTATAGCTTCCACGCTTCTTTTTTGTCTTTTCATGCCGAAAGTCCCTACACAAAGATAATCAAACAAGTGTTAATTATTGCGTCGTTAGAAGCAGATGCTCGGTGTTTTGAAAAATCTTGATTGTAATGTGCAAGTATACCTTCCTCTCACTTGACCAAGGACTTCTTGTGCTTTAGCGCCATATCCAATATCTGCACCATCCTGGTGAAATTTTGAACATGTAAGTCTATATGTATGATAATATTTTCCCAAAAAATGAGTACATTGTACATGTATATATATATAACGAACGACTAACAAGAAGGTCATACCTTTGCCCAGTATGAATTGTCTTGCAATTTCTCATGAGCGAATTCTACTTGCTCAATTTTCACCCTTTGAAATGCATTTACCGTCTTCGGCTGCAAGAACACAATCAATCAAGAGGTTTTCCGTTAGCAAAATGTTGTCTTGTCAAACCAAACCCACATTTGCCTCGGTTATTTACTTATTTTTAGTAAATGTAGCAACTTTGATTCATTTACTTATAAATGGGTCAAAATGGGTTAATCCAAGAATAGGCTGCAAAAAAATTGAATTAAAAAACAATAACTTATATAAGAACAGGCTGCAAAAACAGTTCTTGTATTTACCGTCTTTGGCTGAAAAACAACTGATTCAATCAAAAGGTTTTCTTTTAACTAAATGTTTTGTCTCGGTTGTTTATTAGTAGAGGCAGCAGTTTTGACCCGTTTACTTATAAATGAATCAAACTGGGTTGATGTCCCTAGACGACTAGACTCTCTACCCGCTCAAACAAGTTAAATAAATAACAACAGCTTAAGAGAGAACATGCCGAATAGTTTAAAGAAAAGAAAAGAAACACGAACCTCTGCTGAACCAATACGTTGCTTCTTCGCAGACTTCTGAGATTCAGGTTTTTCTCCATTCATCTCAGGTTTCTCATTTTTTTGCGCATTTAGTTCAGTCCCATTTTCGTTAGCAGCTTCTACGACAGTTTGATTGGTTTCCATCTTGTCAGACTGATTATCATTTTCGTCAGACAACAATCTTTTCCTTTTTTTAGAACTCTTTTTTTCTTCGTTTACGTCAACATCTCCAACTTCTTTAGTGCTTACTTCTTGCTCTTTTCTCTTTTTCTTCTTGTCTTTACGTTCTTTCTTTGATTCATTTACCTCCAAATCATTCGTACTATCATCAACATGCTTCTCTACCGCTTCTGATTTTGTTTCTTTAGCTTCATCACCAGAAGCTTGCTTGTTTTTCTTCTTCTTTTTTGTTTTAGTTTCGGGTTCAACAACCGCATTATCTTCATTCGTACTATCATCAACCGGCTTTTTTACTGCTTCTGATTTTGTTTCTTTAATTTCATCACCAGAAGCTAATTCATGCTTGTTTTTCTTCTTCTTTTTGGCTTTAGTATCAGATTCAACCGCATTATCTTCAGTTTGACAGCTGCATAACACAAAACGCATCATTTGCAGTGTTTAGAAATTTACTTAAATCCATGAGTGTTACTGTTACTAGGAGTACATTATAAAATTCCTTAACATCTTTAACTACGATCAAAGTATACATAACAAAGAATATAAGAGAATATTTCTTCTTTTCATATTACCGGTCTTTTATGTATTTGCAGTAGACGTCCTCCAAATTAACAGAAGAAGCCTTCCACGTATCATCCTACGTAATAACAATCATTAAGACAGTATAACAGAAGGGAATTAAAAATATTCCTAGAACAGAATTTCTATTTGGTATACATTAAAAGGGAGGGACTCATGTAAGACTCAAACATAAAATTTACAATTTTGCAGATTTGACAATCAGTTTGTAACTTTACTCATTATTCCATCCAAGATGCAATCTCAAAGATATAACCAAGAACCTTGGTTTAAAAAACACGCCTAGGGTACAAAAAGCAAGCACTTTTGCGCTTGGCGCCTCCCTTGGTTTTAAAAAGCGCTAGGTGCACAAAAGCGGCGAGGTCTAAGTGCATCGCGCAAAGCGCAAAAAGCGTGAGACTTTCGTACCCGAAGCGCACAATAACTATATAATTTTTTTATATATCCCATATATATTCCATGAGTTTTTAACTTCATTTACCCAAAATATTAGCTATAAATAAGGTTTTTATGTGATTTTACCTATATGTACAAGCCAAAAACACCAAGGTACAACATTTTTATGCATAAAAAGTACCCAGGGTACGTGAGGCGCGCGCCTTTGGAAAAAAGGATAGGCGCAAAGGCCTGAGGCGCCCTAGGCTGCGCCTTGCGCCTAGGCGCGCCTTTTTAAAACCCAGGCGCCTCCGTTTTAGACCTTGTTGCTTTTGTAGCCTGGGTTTTAAAAAGCGTGTCTAGGTGCACTGAGGTGCATGCCCCTTGCGCCTTATGCAGTGTGAGACGCACTTTTAAGGCTGAGGCACGGTTTTTGTGTGATTTGGATGTTTTTATTCATTAAACTGTTGTACAACAGGTTTTTAGGCTCGCACATGTAGGTAAAATCATATATAAACATAACTCATAGCTATATTTTGAACAAGAGATGACGAAAGGTGATTGAGTTTGAATTTTGGAAATGACTTATTAACTTATTGTTTTTTGAAAAAGCCAATAAATCATTTCCAAAAGCCACAAAACCTGGATTTTTTTATGACTATTGGTTTTTAAAAAGTCAATAAGTCAATAAGTGAGTTTTTTCCCATAATAGTATTGGTGAAAAAAGTATTTACCAAAATAGTGTTGTTAGAATAATATTTATTTACCAAAATGGTGTTTTTAAACTTTTTTTTTTATTTCTCACTCTTAGGGTATGTTTGGCAAAACTAGCTGGAGGCTGATAGCGGGAAGCTGGTAGCTGGAAGCTTTTTAAATATATTTTGGTGTTTGACAGAGTAGCTGGAGCCTTGGTTTTAAAATGCGTGATGCGCTCCGATGCGTTTTGGTCCAAAAACCCGATGCGCGATGCGTGATGCGCGCGCATCATGTATTTAATGCGGTTGTTATTAAAAATACTAAAAAAATAATTATACATAATAATTCTTGTATTTTTATTACTCAAACACAAAAACATACTTATAAATCATATTTAAAACATAAAACATATTAAAAGAATACAAAAAAAAAACTTAATGCTTAACCAATTAAGCTCTATAAGTCTATAATAATCAAAGAAAACAAATAAAGAAACCTAAAAATGAAAAATAAAAGAAATAAAAACCAGTTAAAAGGTAAGATTAAGCAAAAAAACTCTGAATAAAGTTTTGTATCTGCAAAGTTCTCTCTCTACGACACATAGAACAATAAAAAAAATACTAATCAGAAAAGGTGTACCTTTACTCCAAACAAAACTAAAAAAACTCTAAGTTTCAAGGCAACTTTTTAGATAACATATATTTTTTACACTTAACAGTTGTATAAAATTAAAAATCTTCATGTTTCATGGCAACTTTTTAGTTAATATATCTTTTTTTATGCTTTACAGCTGCATGAAAATAAAAAAATCCCTTCATTTTTCGTGTTGCGCGCATTAGAACGCATATTGCGCATCACCGCATCATGCATGCATCACCGCATCACCAACGCATTACGTAATCTGCTCGCATCGCTCCACCTGATGCGCAATATTCATCGCAACGGTCGCATCACGCATCATGCGCGCATTTTAAAACCAAGGCTGGAGCTTTTAATAAAATGTATAAAATGACCAAAATAGGCATAATTAAAAGCTTGTAAAGAAAGTTTTTATTTTATTTTTAAAATAGAATGGGTATTTGTGTCATTTACTACTTAAAAGCTTGTAGCTAGTAGAGCTTTTTCTTAAAAGCTACTACTAGTAGCTTTTCACTGTAGAGCTTTTTCTCTAACCTAAAAGCTTCCAGCCCCTTCAACCAAACAAGACTTTTCATTAAGTAGGAGCTTTTTCTTAAAAGCTTGAAACTTGAAGCTCCTAAAAGCTCTTAAAAGCTCCTTGCCAAACATACCCTTAACCTTATTGGATAAACCAATTCATTAAATAAATATTGATTTAATTATGGTATAGGTCATAATTCACAAACCGAAATTAATATTTTAAGACTCCGAGAAAGAAAACTATATTTTTTATAACCCTACAAAGAAAAAAAGAAAATCTTTTCTAAAATTATGTATAAAATAAATAAAATCTATCTGTATTACTAACTACTTTAGTTATGTCCTCATATTGGGTTGTCTGTTGTGGACACACAAACAGCCCGACGCGAGCCATTCGCGAGCCACGTGGTTCGCGAACACCACAACAGCCCCACGCTAAGGCCCGCGCGAGCAAGTCACCGCGAGCACAAGCGACCACGATCACGGCGCTATTGTCTTGAATTTTGAGTGGGACGCGAGCGATGGTTTCGAGGTGGTCGCGCCCACTCGCTCGCGCACCACAACATATAGTCTTATAAATTTGTATGAATAAGAAACTAAATATTCACTCAAATTAAATTACGATCATCTTTATATATCATTTTACTGTATGGTTTATTATATAAATACAACTATATATTTTTAAAACTAGCTGCATTATTTAAAGATGTAAAAAAAACAATATAGTAAAAAAAATACGCTAGGATTTTTTTTTTTAAATTTGTTGAAGTTGATTTATCCAATGAGGTTAGGAGTGAGAAACAAATAAATCATCAAAAACACTAGTTTAGTAAATATTTTTCTAATAACACCATTTTAGTAAATACTTTTTTCCACCAACACTATAGTGGGAAAAAACTCGTCAATAAGTCATTTCCAAACTCAATCCCAACACCCCCTAAAACCTACAAGATATATAAAGAAATATATCATCATCATACTCAGTTAATCCCACCAATAGCAAAAGCTAAGGTAGGGTCTGAGAAGGGTAAGATGTAGACAGCCTTACCTCTATCCTGTGGGAATAGAGAGGCTGCTTCCAATGAGACCCCCGGCTCGATAGTGGTTTTGTATCAAGCCTTGGACATAAAGCACATAACACTTAGCAACCGGGACAAACCCGATTGGTGCATGTACCTCCTTGTCTTTTGGCTATCAACATCACCACCTGATGCATGATTAACCGTCCGTCATTTTTAACGTTATTTTCACGAAATTAGTAAAACAACGTTAAAATTAGTGCAACTTTGCTTTTGCCCCCCGAGGGCCACACATATATTACATTATATGTGCACAGCCGTAAGCGGGGCTTATTATATATATATATATATATATATAAAATCACTTTGCACTTAGAACAGGTGTAGTGGAGAGGTGAAATGTACGTGGAATGCCCCAAAACGCCCCAAGCACCACCCCCGGGGCGTTTTGGGCCATTTTTGTTCCTTGTTCCTGAGCGTGGAATTTTTAACGCTTAATTTTTGGGCGTGAAAGGCTTGAACCAATCACCTTCCTCCACGTGGAAAGAGGGCGTGGAATGCCCCCAACCACTACACTCAACCTTGGTGCCTCGGTTTTAGACCTCATCACTTTGTAGCTTCTAGTCTTTTAAACCCAACCTAAAACAACTGCCAATTTAACATATATAACTACAAACCCAGTTTACAACACACCAACTGCATACGCCCAAAACAAAAAAGCTACAGACTTTATAATTAATTACAATCTATATATAAATCATAATCTTCATTATTATTAATCAAACGTATACAGCTAAACAACACATCAAGTTCCAATCTTTAAACCCCCTTTCAAATAACTATGCGTTTCAACTAGCAGACATACATTAACATAATAATAATAATAATAATAATAATAATAAGCAGACCTGAATCTGAGCCTCAGACTGGAATCTTTTAAATGTTTTGGTGAAGCCACCACGATGAAGGTAGTGAAGGATTGAATGAACAATAATTTGGTTTTCCTGTTTCGTAGTAACTGCCATATTTGCTGCTTATTCAGCTCTCTTTCAACGGCGACCAGAGAGACAGAGAGAGAGATAGAGGGTTTTGTTTAGGGTTTTGCTGAGTTTTAATACTCTAAAAGAAGTAAACGCAGACATGGTCCCTATGATATGTTTTGATTGTGGTTCTAATCCTTTAACATTGGGAAATTACATGTTTTGACCCAAACTATACATGTTTTGTCTCTTAAATGAATAAAAGTTTCTAAAAATAACGACTGTCCTTAGAGACGATACCTTCATAGCCCACACTATGATAATCTGACACTTTCAAGCCAATACTCTAAAAACTCAATGCTTGTTTTAACAAGGTAATTAGGATTCATACACCCCTTATTTAGGATTGATACACCCTGGCCTACATCACATACCAATAGGAGGCTACCACATACCCCAGAATGTGATGTCACACTCCCAGAATGTGACGTCACAGGGTGTATGAATCCCATAACCCCTTAACAAATGTAAAGTCAATGCCTATTTTGCTATGTTTGGTCAACATGTCTATGCTCATCATTACATGAATATAAGTATGAATATCTCTCTCCCATTAGCTACTTCTCTCTCTAATTCTTCATCCTAAACTAGAACTTGTTAGTCGTCGCTGCCACCATATTGACCCATCATCTCCTCTGACAACGACCTCGTTTTTTACCACTATTTCTGCACCACCCACAACTTCTAATCCCTCATTCGTCGTCAGTGTTCTTATTCAGCCAATAAATCATCAAGAATAATAACAAAGTGTTATATTGATCGTTTACCCGTTGTTGAGTTTTTTTCGTTTTTTTATTTGCTTATTGGAAACCATGTACAAAGGGTAGTATGGTCGATCCATAACCAGATCGTGACCTAGACTTTATAGTGCACCTTTGTTTATAGTTCCACAAATTAGATATATATCCTTACGACACTTGATCCGAGGTACATGCGTGGCCATAATTGTGAAATATCCTTGAAAAATTGACTTGACATTAGCGTTCAATATAAAGCCTAGTTGTAGCTCAACGATAGATTTCATGTTATCACATTGTGTTTGTGTAATTCCATAAAAGCCATTTGTACTCTCGATCCACGATTGAAGCATGCATTGAAGTGACACTTTCGATGAAATTACTTCATGAAAACGTACTATTTTTCGTGTAGCATGCCAAGTGAAAGCTTTTGGACGAAAATTATAATCCGAGCGAAAATAGGGAATGCAAAAAGTACCTGAAAACCCTAGAATGCAATAATGGAGGTTGCTCATTACTCATTAGATACGAACCTTTCAACGTCAATATCCTAATTTCACGTTGTAAAAGCATAATGTAATTTGGGTGGGCAAGGTTACGTTTTTAGTCGGTTAGGGTTTGCCATTCAGAAAGGGGTGACGGTACAGCTTATCCGCCTTCCCGCTATCATGATGTAATTTGTAATGTTTTTATAATAAAATTTTGAATCTTCTCTAAAAAAACGCATAAGAATCAACCCATAACATCACTTTAAGCTTTAAACATAAAAAAAAAAAAAAAAAAACATGTGAATCTTAACGTGATTCCCACCCTTTCTTTGCTAAAACATAACCCAAGCTTGACACTCTTCAAAACCGACGATGAAGCTTGAGGAGACAACTTGTTTTCGATTCCAAATAAAGAGGGCAATCTTATAATTTAGGCTAGAAAAACCCTTGGAAAAAAAAAAGACGCAAACTGGTTTGGAAAAAAGGCCAAACCCTCGATCTCATGTTCAAAGGCACACGTCTTAACCATTGGATCAAGTTCTTTCCTGTTTTTTTTTTTTGATCGGCAAACTTCAAATTCATTCATCACCCAAAAGTTATGTACAAAATAGCGCCTAGCAAGGTGCTAGCATCAAACTACAAACAACCCCAATACAATCACCAATATAATCCGAAACAACAAAACTACTCAAGCTACCGGACTATTAAATGCGACCCAATTTTCCCACGTCCACCCGGATTGTTTGTCTTTGAATTTCACCCACGTAAACGCTGTGGCCTGGACTTCGCCAAAAATACCGGCTGCGTTCGCTCTTTTGCCACTGAAAATAACCTCGTTTCGTGCTTTCCAAATCAACCAACATGTCGTCAATACCACAATCCTCACCAATTTTCTTTTCGCCATACTCGCGTTTATATGTTGGTGTAGTTCTAAGAGGTCTTTGACAGAGAACGCGAAGATAGGAGGGACACCAACCCATGAGCTTATCTTTTGCCAAACGTTTGACGCCACAATACATGAAGTAAAGAGATGATCCGCATCTTCATTTGCATCTCCACACATCTTGCATATAGGAGAACCGTGCAGAATATTGCGTTTTTTCAGACCCACCAGAGTCGGCAGTCTATCCTGAATCGCCCTCCAACCAAAAATACACACCTTTCGTGGAACGCCTTTCACCCATTCGAATGGGTAAAAAGGCGCTGCATTACGGGTCAATAAATTTCTGCACGCTGCGACAGAAAAGCACTTATCTGCAGCATCAGTCCACTCCCACAAATCAGGCCCGTGACCCATTTCGACTGCAGAAACAAGCGTTGAGCACTGCTGAAACTGCTGCAGTTCAGAATCTGTGGCTGGAAGACGTCTCCATTCCCAACCGTTGAGCCTGCTGGACAGAGATGCGCTTTTGATTCTTTCAATCGCAAACAGAGCAGGGAATTCATACATTAACGGTCGCTCCCCGGTCCACCAATCTACCCAAAACCTTATATCATCACCACTTCCAACCTTACCTCTTATAATATTTTTAACATCCACATTTTGATCAATGAGGTCAGTGCCCAGCTTATAGATTGCATTCCACGTACCAGAGTAGCCGGATCTGACAGGTATGTAAGACCACGAGCTTGGGTTATGATGTATAGCGCTAATCACCCGGTGCCACAGCGCCCCTTTTTCCTGCTTGAATCTCCACCACCACTTGAGGACCAAGCTATCATTCATTACCTTTAGAGAGCACAGCCCCAACCCCCCCTTTTCCACCGGCCCGATAACCCTATCCCACGCAATCCAATTGGTTTTTGATCTATCTTCATCGCCGCCCCAAAAGAATCGTCTTCTTAACGCCTCCAATTTATCGATCACAGCTTTAGGAGCTCTGAACAGTGAAAAAAAATATAATGGGAGGCTGTCCAGAACTGACTTCAACAAAACAATTCGACCACCAAACGACAACTTCTTCGCCTTCCATTTAGAGAGCCTGTTTCTAAAGCATTCGATCACCGGATTCCAAAAGCGGGTCTGATTCATACTCACCCCCACTGGTAGGCCCAGATACTTGCACGGAAAAGTCCCGGATCTACAGTTTATAATACTCGCCATATGCTCCACTACAGCCCCAGTTACCCCTACACCATAAATGTGAGTTTTGGAGTGGTTCATTTTCAGCCCGGAAATCAAGTAAAAGGCCCTCATAAGTCGCATGATGTTCCGTATATTATCTTCAGCCCAGTCGCCCATGTAGATAATGTCATCCGCGTACATAAGATGGCACACAGTTGGAGCATCGTTCGGTAAACGGACACCATTAATCAAACCCATTTCTTCCGCCCTATTGATAAAGCATGTGAGTGCTTCCATGGCCATAATGAAGATGAAAGGCGAGATGGGGTCGCCTTGGCGAACGCCCCTGAAGCACTGGAACTCCCAAGTCGGGGACCCATTGATGAGGACCGAAGCCCGAGCCGACTCAAGAATCCCTTTGATCCACAACCTCCACTTCTCAGGAAAGCCCATCTGATGAAGAACAGCCAAGATAAAACCCCAACTGATGGAATCATAAGCTTTCTCCATATCGACCTTCAAAATAAACGCTTTATGATGTACTTTTTTAGCCCAAGAAATAACTTCGTTTACAACCAAAGGACCATCCAAGATATTCCGGGAGGATAGGAAGCCAGATTGTTGTTCCGAAATGACCGACCCGATAACACACTTCAAGCGAGCAGTTAACACTTTAGAAATAATCTTTGAGATGCAACCAAGTAGACTAATCGGTCTAAATTCATTAAACGAAACCGGGTCCACTCCTTTAGCGATGAGAGCAATGAATGAGGAGCCGCACCCCCTGCTAACTATGCCGTGTTCATGAAACGCCACCATAACACCCATGATGTCTTCTTTTAACAACTCCCAAAAGCGTTTTAAAAAACCAAATGTGAACCCATCCGGTCCCGGAGCCTTATCACTACCACAGTCCCAAATTGCATTCTTTACCTCTTGTTCGGAGAAAGGAGTGATTAAAAATTCAGCCTCAACCTGTGACAACCGTTTCATATTCGGGCAGATGAAAGTCGGGCGGTTAAGCATTGGCTCCCGAAACTTGTTTGCAAAAAACTTCCTTGCCTCCATCTTTAATCTCGTCGGCTCGACCACCCAATCATTACCAATCTGGATCCCGTTCAGCCGATTAGCACTCATATTACTATTAATCATGCCGTGGAAAAAGGACGAGTTCTCATCGCCGTCCAGCGTCCATTTAACCCGAGCTCTTTGCCGCAAGTCTTGAACAATATCCATATTGATTTCTTCAAGTTTATGTTTATTTTCAGCCCAGTCATTGACCTCCAAATCAGTTAACATCCGTTCCTCCATCACCCTATCCCAAGCGACAATCTTATTAATAGTATTCATCTTATCCGAGATCCGCGAGTCCCGCTGTTGTTGCATCCATAACTTGAGAGCCACTTTGATTCTTTTCAACTTACTTGCCAGAAGCAAATCAGGAGGCCCCGTAAAGGAGAAGCCCTGCACAGCCGACAACACAACCTGTTCCAAACCAGATTTTGTAAGGCATGAGTTGTAAAATCTGAATGGCGACGACCCGAAGTTCACATCCGACAATGATAATACAACTGGACTGTGATCTGAAGTCACCCGGGGTAACGCGACAACCGACGCGTCTGGCCACCTGTTCCAGAATTCATGAGAAACGAGGAATCTGTCGATTTTGCTTAGCTTATCGCCCGTGCCCGCCACCCGTGTAAATTTCCGACCCCCCAACGGATACTCAAACAAGTCGTTTTCCTCAATGAAGGCATTGAATTCACTAGCACACGCCGGATTAAAGTCCGTATTTAACCTTTCTTCCGGGTACCTAACCGCATTGAAATCGCCAAGCAACACCCACATCCCTTGTAACGAATTGATACTGTTGGTAATAACCGCCCATAGATCTTTCTTCCTTGTCAAATTTTGTGGCGCATACACATTCCCAATATTAACCTGGACCCCTGACTGAACCATTGTACCCTGGATGATCAGTAGGTTTCGATGTCTAACAACCCCCGTCTTACAGAAAAACGCCGGGTCCCAGCAGCACACCAACCCCCCGGACCTGCCTTCTGCGTTGACCCAATCCCATTCTACTCTCCCTTTGCCCCAAAATTTCTGAACTTGTATTTTTGAACCGTCTTGTAACATAGTTTCTTGAATGGCCACAAAGTTTGGTTTTTGTTCCTTAATCACATCACCCACCGAGAGTATCTTCTGATCCTCCCCAATCCCCCTAACATTAAAGGTCATCATCTTCATTGGAGACGAGTAACCTCACCTTCATCTTGAACTGTTTTAACCACATCCGCTTCAAAACTCGTCAGGTTGATACCCAGTACCGTACCCAGCACAATTGTAGCCGAAGTCTCAATCCCAACATTATTCTGATTATCCACATTCCTAGACCCCCCCTCAATTGGCACAGAGGGAGCCGAAAGACCAAGGGAGCCGAAGTTCTTTCCTGTTATTTAGGGATTGCATATTAACTCCAAAAGTGTGTTTTTTTTTTCAAAGTGCTTATTGACTTATGACATTTAAAAAAAAAAGAGTTTTTAAAAAAGTGTTTGAATTAGCTTTTGTGATGGGAAAAACCAATAAGTCAATAAGTTGTTTTTTTAAATAGTGTTTAACTTTTTTTTTTAAATAAGTTGTTTTTTTAAATAGTGTTTAACTTAGCTTATTGTGAAAATTGGTTGTATGAGTGGGTAGATTTGTAATTTGTATTCCAAAATCCAAAACAAAAAGCTAGGATTGTGACTTCTTGAAACACAGTTTTTCAACTCATATAAAAAAGCTAAAACAGAAAGTGTTTTTGCTTTACCCAAACAACATATTGGCTTATTGACTTTTAGAAGAAGCCAATAAGTCAATAGGTGTTTTTCAATTCAATCCCAGACAACCTCTTACACAACATGAAAACATATCTAATATCTAAAATCACATTTGATTCTGATTAAGTGAGTTACTATTAATCATGATTGGTTTTTTTATATTATTAACGGCTAACAAAACTCCATTATATATCAACACCACAAGCAAGCTAGTGGCTAGCTAAAGTACACCAAATAAGATGAGAATGAAACAAAACGAATACTACAAACCACCAAACTACAACTAGATAAACTAGCTAACCACACAAAGCAAAATCAAACTTTCTCCGGTGCTCCCAAGTTATAGACACCAGATGAGATCGGTTCCTAACCCACAAGAAAGCCATCACTTTAATTTCTTCCACAATAGACGCCAACGTACCTCAAATATTTTCAAAAATAGTTTTATTTGGATGCTTCCCTAAACACCACACACTAGTCGGCATAACCACGTGCACCACCTTTCTTATCCTTTTTGACCCGTGCCAAACCTGGGAATCCAAAAAAGATTCCTAATATCTGCAGTAAAAATGGGCAAAATTTTACGCCATTACAAGAGTACCTACCAAACATCTTGAACAAAAGCACAGGACAACAAAACAAAACATGGTCAGCTGACTGTAAACAACCCCCCTTCTCCCCCCCAAAAAAAGACACCAAAGGGATTGAATTTAGATGTTTCTCCTCACTAAGGCTTCCTTAGTTAGCAACCTCTCCACTTCGGCCATCCAAGCAATGACGCCAACCTTTTTGCGAACCTAAGAATTCCATTAAAAATGGACCCTGAAGCAATTCTACCGGTTGGACAAGCCCCGCTTTAAGCTTGAAACACAGAACTCCCTAAACGACTCTAACTCCCACCTCCACTGATCTATAGAAGACTAGAGAGATACAATTGGCAGTAAGTTGAGCGGCTGTTAAAACGCAACACATTCTACGCCATTTGACAGCCTTCAAGACAACTCCTAGACAAACCAGATCCTCTATCAGCTAAACGAATATGATTTGCAATCGATAAATTTTTATCTTTTTTTAAACCAAATTGAACAAGAAACACCTCCAATAGAGGAACCGAACCAAGCCAACAATCTCTCCCAAATAGTAAAGACGACCCACTACTCAGAACCCTCTTATCAGTTAGCTCAAACCAAAACTAGCCATAACAAATCGACCAATGACACCCTAAATTTGTTCCCATAGACCCGAGTAAACCAATTTAACTGAAAAATGAAGCTCCAAGACTTGGAAATGTGGTGAAGAAACCAAACTACCTTTCTACATAGCCAAATAAACCAAAGAATATGTATTAGATTTAATTGTTATAATTAGGGTTACAAAAGTAGTTTTTTTTTTCTCATATAGCCCACTAATTTCAACCTTAAGTGTCACCATCATTTCACTAACATAGCCAAGTTTGCATCTTGGAGTGATCCTAGACCGAAACCACCAAATTTTAAAGATACAACTTTTTCCTATGTCGCCCAATTCATCTTGGAATTGTCTTCAGACCCACGCCACAATAAACACTCCTCAACCTTTCTAAGGAGGAAATCACTTGCACTGGAGCCTTTTGGGAGAAATAATACATAGGTAAAGAGTTAAGAATAGATTTTACCAAAGTGATGCGCCCCGTATGACAAATTTTCCTTCTTTCCATATAGAAAGTTAGTGTCGAAACGTACCAACCATGAGTTTTCAGTTCTTCACTAGATTCTTGTTGGAACTACTTGAAGTCCCAAGTACTTTATATAAGAGAATGATCAACCACATTTTATTCATAATTCATTCACTATATTTATACACAATGAAGAAAGACATAACCTACAAATATTAAATACTAATAACAACTTTGACTATGACCTTGACCAAGACTTTGACTATGATTTTGACATGGAAATACATATCCAAAATATACAATTATAACAATGAGAATTTGGTGCATCTCTAATATGCCCCCGCAAGATGGACGACCTTGGAATAAGTCCAATCTTATATAGAAGTAGATGATGTTGTTGTTTGAGAAAGAGAAGAAGTTGATGAAGTTGAAGATGTAAAGAAAGATGAAGTTGATTAAGCAGCTGAATCAAGAGAAAATACATTTTGTGTTTTTTAATATTGCAGCTGAAGAACATGAATAAAAGAGAATTTGGTGCATCTCTTATATGGATGAAATAGAGATGGTTAAAAGCCATAAAAGAGAAATAGAGAAGAATGATCAGAGGGTAAACAGAATAGGTGATAGATGATTAAAGGTAGAGTTGGCCCGAAACATAAAGGTTGTGGCACAAAAAATGATTGTAGATTTTTAGGTTTTGCAAAACCAGGTGGAAAGAGAATGAGTTATGTTTGAACTTTAAAAGAGTAACAAAGTGTAATAGTGCGATATGTTGATATTGTTGAGGGGATGAGATTAGAGTTTTGAAGATGTTGGTAGATGTGAGTTTTGGAGATGTTGGAGAGATGATAAAAAAAGAAATAGTAAGGGATATCTTAACGAAATTTAGGGATAGTGGTTATCACAGCATAGTAGAAGATGTAAGAAGAATATAAGTGACTAAGGTATTGAAACACAGAGTGTTTTGAAGCAAACTGGAAGATGTGGTTGAAAGTTGGCATGGAAGTTGTGACTTAGATTAAGAAATAATAAGACATTGGTTCAAGAAGAGATGGGGATCGGTACTCATTGGAGCAAGAATGCTCTGAAACCATATAAGAGAATGATCAACCACATTTTATTCATAATTCATTCACTGTATTTATACACAATGAAGAAAGACATAACCTACAAATATTAAATACTAATAACAACTTTGACTATGACCTTGACTAGGGGCGAAGCTTGGGGTTTGAATCGGGAGGGGCCGGACTCAATTTTTTTCAATCGGTAGTGGCAAATCGGCGGGGGCCGGACTTAACCCGGACTTAATTTATCTACGAAAATCGTAAATTTATACCACTGCGCCAAAAAACAGGGGGGGTCAGGGCCACCCCTGCCCCTAACATACAGTGGCGAAGCTTGATTCGCCAATCGGCGGGGGCCGGACTCAATTTTTTTCGATCGGTAGTGGCAAATCGGCGGGGGCCGGACTCAACCCGGACTAAATTTACCTACGAAAATCGCAAATTTTCACTACTGCGCCAAAAAACAGGGGGGGCTAGGGCCACCCCTGGCCCTCACATATGCTTCGCCCTTGCTAACATATCCTTCGCCCTTGACCTTGACCAAGACTTTGACTATGATTTTGATATGAAAATACATATCCAAAATATACAATAATAATAATGAGAATTTGATGCATCTCTAATACTTTAAGGAAAAGAGCCAATCTTATGGATAATTTCTTAAAACTCTCCACAATTCGAATGTCCAAATATTATTTTGTCCTTTCGTTTAATCTGGTTTTTTATATTTTCTTTGTTTAGTTTAGGTATTGTTTTTCTAGTTGGTGGGCTTGTATATAGCCATATAGGCCTGGTTATTGTTTGATTTTGGTGGGCCGACATCTTTGTTCAAGGGGAGCAAAAAAGGATTTGTTCTTTTACAGCTTGCCCCTCTCCATGGCATATGAAGATATTCTAGCCGTTGCACACATACATCTCGCTTGGAGTGATTGAGGTTTCCATATTCTAACCGTTGCTCACATACATATTTTGGTCATAGCACATGTTAAAGCTTCCATTGGCAGGGAGTCGCCCGACCCCCCTAAATTTTCGTTTAGAAGTTTCGATTATATAGTATCCGTATAGATTTTTTTTTGGTATATACAGTTTCGACGACCCCGTTTTTGTTAAAAAAAAATTAGTTATATAGTATCTTGTAACTTCCGCCCCCGGCCGGTCCCAAATCTCAAGCTTCGCCACTGAAAGCATCCATAGCGATAATAAACAGGGAGGACAACAAATAGGCCATAGTCGCGGGGAACCATCAACTAGCACCAACAATCGAGCGAAAGAGACATAACACGTAATCCACCTCCTCTATCCCTCGTGAAAATTCATTTGTGTCGTAGCCGAGTACAAAAAAACAATTCAAAAAGTAATAAGTCTTGTCAATATCAATTTAAAAATCATACTTTTTAGCTTCACTTTAGGTGTATGTGTAGTAGTGGGGGGTTATGAGGGGTTATGGGTATTAAAATATTAAAAAGTAATAAATGGGGGTTATGGAAAAAGATGGTGTAGTGGGAAGGGGGTTATGGAGCTTTATAAGAGCATTCACAACCCATCCCCCATTCCCTCCCCCATTCTTAAAATTTAAGAAAATCCTACAAAAACTCACTCCATCCCAACCCCTTTCCCCATACCCCATTTCTAAAATTTACAAAAAACCTATGTTGAGCCCCCATATATGGGGTCTTCCATCATTCCCCCATATCATTTAATAATAATAAAATAATACAAATGAAAGGTGGAGTGAATTAATGTTGGTTGTAAAGAAATAAAATAATAATAAAAAAAAGCTTATAGAGGATATGAATGGGGAATGGGATGTGAGAGATTTTGCAAAAGTGAGTGACAAATTTAGAAAACTATGATTTTTCTTTAAATTATATGGTTGGGGATGGGGGATGGACTGTGAATGCTCTAAATGATTGAGTAATCATTGGTTAAATTATTATTTTCTTATTTAAATAATACTATTAAATACTTTAAATATTCCATTAAATATATAAATATTACAAATAATAAAAAAAAATTATAAATACTAAAAAAAATTACAAATAATAAATTTTTTTTACAAATACTTAAAAAAAAATACAAATACTCATAGCTTATATTTTTCTCGATTTTGGCCTTTTGGTTCAAACACATTTCCAAGGTCTTGCCTTCTAGGTGGTCGTACGGCTGCGTGTAAAATGCAAAGTCGCGCTCAAATTGTCGATCCCTCATAATATCAACCACCTCTCGGTTTTCTTGGATACGTTGTGCCCCGATGTCGCGTATGTCTTGGAGCCGCTGGTTCATCTCAGCTAGGGGCGGCAATTATTGACACGACCCGAAAACCGACCCGAACCCGACACGAAAAAAATAGATTTGGGTCAACTAACACGACCCGTTTAAAAAAATGGGTCAGGTTCGGGTTGATACATATATAAAATGGGTTGACCCGTTAACCCGCTTAAGTATTTAGAAAAAAAAATATTATATTTTTATTTTTCTTTTTCCATTTCTATGTACATGGTTAGTTATAATTGTGTTATTTTTGGCACACTGTATTATTTATTTGTCACACTTATATACTCACCATTAAACATTTTATTGATAACCCGCTTACAACCCAACAACCCGGTTATAACTCACGAACATGTATTACTCATTTAAAAATATGGGTTAAATGGATCGTCTTCGGGTTGACCCGGATTTTATGTGGGTTGGGTTAGGGTTGAAATATTTGACACGAATAATAATATGGGTCGGGTTCGGGCTGCACATTTCAACCCATCAACCCGCCAACCCGCAACCCATAAACCCGCCAACCCATCAACCCGACACGATTGACACCCCTAATCTCAGCAAACGCCGGGATTAACTCGTTCACCCCCGACGACGAAGAGTCCGCCCGTGCGGCTCGAGCAGCCCGTCGACCGGTCGGACGAGGCATCTCCTCCGCCCCATCCTCCCCTTCAAAAAACACATTTTCTTCGGCGTTTAGGTCGACGTGACGCGCGTCATACGTAGGGGTCCCGGTATCAGCCGACTCAGAGGTCTTTGACTTCTTTCTGGCCCTAGATGAAGAAGTTCCAACCGTTGGGCGGACGGTGTGCCATTTGGAGCATTCTTTCAGCAGGCCCCAAACCCTCAAGTACGGAAAATTCCCGTACTCTTGTTTATATTCATCCAAAGCCGCCTCCAAAATCTGGGCGTCGCTTTGGCCAGTTTTCCACCCAAACCGGGCGCGTTGATAAATAGCTTAAAAGTTTGTGCATCTAAAGTTGATATCAGTCCACTTGCCCGATATCGAATCGTTCTCCCGGTTGTTCTCTCCCTTACCAACTAGTTCAAAAAATATTGTTCGGACTCTTCTTCAAAATTCTCCTTTGTTTTGATAGTTCGCTAAAAAACAAACCAAAAAAATATATAAGTGCCCGTTTAAAAAAGTATATGTAAAAAAGATATAACATAACAAAAAATATATATCTTACCAGCAATAGGATCCTCTGACACGTCAATCCACGCTCGGGCTAACTTGAACAGCTCGTCGTCATTCCATGGTTGTACGTTTTTTTGGCGCGTGTTTGCGTCTCTTTCCTTTTGTGTGTCCGGTTGGTCGCACAGGATCTTCCTCGCCCGGTTGGTCGCACGAGATCTTCCTCTTGCTTTTGCTCCAGATGTTGTGTCTCCGGAACCGACTGTGAGTCTTGCCAAGCATTTGAGGACCCGAACAGTTGAGATGTCCCAAACACTTGTGTTGAGCCAAACCCACCTCCCATGGGTTGCCCAAAACCCCCTCCCATGTTATAGATGTTCGGGTCCCAATTATAAGGTTGGTTTAACAGGTTCATAAAAGTTTGTGGGTTTGAACCTGAACCCGGAGCTATGGGTCGGGTGTTGTCGCCAGTAGTTTGGGATCCAAACCCGAAACCACCTCTACCGAATGGATTCATCTCTTCTCTTGTGGTAAAAACTGAAAGTGTGTGTGTGTGTGTGTTAGTTTGTATATGGATATGGATGAGAATGTATGTTTGTATGTTTGTATGTGGATGTGTATGTATGTATATAAATAAAGCTCCACGATTTTTTTTTAAATCTTAATGACCGTTCAACGGTCAAATTCAAATATTTCCACGCAAACCAAAGCAAAACGCCCGTTATAGACAAAACGCTCCCCGAGCATAACGCCCTATAGTGCCCAGGGGGCGGTGTTCCCGGGCGCTATAGGCTTCCATAACGCCCCATAACCTTCCACTACACATGCCCTAATACTCCTACCCGAAAGGTAACCCGAATGCTCTTACCAATAACAGTTTTCAATCTATTAACAAGGACTATGAGACTTGAGAGTACGTAGGGGTGAGAATTTCTGACATGACCTGAAAACACGACCCGAACCTAACACGAAATTAGCAGGTTTGGGTTTAGTCTAAATAGGTTCGGGTCAACCCGGTCGAGCTGGCGGGTTGAACAGTTTAACCTATTTATACTATATATTTTTTTTACAATATGTTTTATGTTATAAATTAAATTGGTTAAGTATTTTATGCTACACTTATAACTTAAAATAGAAATTAGTATGAGATTTTATAAATAAAACATAAATGTTTTATATATGTTAGTGTTTTTTGTGGTAAAAATTTAATTTTAATACACTAGTTTGCGAAAAAATAAAAAATAAAAATCAGGTTGAACGGGTCGGGTTCGGGTCAACACGAGAATATTCAGTTCGGGTTCATATGTATGTCACAACTTTCGGGTTCGGGTCGGTTCGGGTTCATGTAAAATTTTTGGGTTCGGGTTGAGTTGGACCTGCCAACCCGCGAACCTGACCCGTTAAGCACCCCTAAGAGTATGAGACAACTTTACTAATACATCTTATTAGAGTAATGAGGCGAAATTTAGAGATCACCGTGGTATCTTTCAACTTAGAAATCAAAGCAATAAAAGACGATGTACAACCTTCACTAAATCAAGCCTCGTCATAAAACTTCAAAAAAAATTCTTAAAAAAAAAACGTCGCCTCAAAAAAATTCCAAAACTATTTCATAAACCGAAAGTTAAAACCATCATGCCCTGACGTTCGATCCCCATCGCACTCCCAAACCGCATCCTTAATCTCCGCACCAAGGCATCCGTCTCACTCTTGGGGTTTTTAATACTAATATCATGCACAGTCAACTTCGGAGTTCAGTCTATTGTGGTGTTTGAATGGCGAAATATAAGCTTTTATTTGGTTTTGAATACTTATGCGTTTAAAAGTACATTGGGCTACAACACTTAAGAGTTCCGTTTATTTTGAAACAAAAATATAAGCTTATCAACTATCGTATCAGTTACTAATGGGGTAGTGGTCCATTGGCAAAGGCAAAACCTTTAAAACACCTAGGTTATGCAAGGTCTTGAGTTCAAATCTCACAGACCATAGAATTTAAAAAGAAATTAACATTTAAAAAAAAAAACCTATCGTATCAGTTATCACTCAACTCCTACTTTAAAAACTTTATTATTAGTTATTATATTTATTAAATTACTCTTCCTGTGGTTTACACTTCCTAATGCATATAGTTCTTAGCATTTTTTTAAAATAAATGGATGGTATCTATAGTTTGCATTTTGTAATGTATTTAGTGCCTAACTTAGACCTACTAAAACCTTTGGATTTATTGATTGAGACCAAATGCGTTACAAAGTGCAAACCACAGAGACTAGCATGTATTTTTAGAAAGCTAGAGACTAAATCCAATTTTTTTATAAATCAGAAGGACCATTCGTGTAATTTGCTCTAAAAGTTGTAAGAGCATTAAGAGCATTCACATCTCCTCCATCAAACCTCTCATCATCTCTAAAATTTACAAAAACTCACTAAAAACACTCTACATCCCATCCACCATTTTATACCCTATCTTTATATTTTAAAATGTCCATCTTCTAGTTTTTTTATATATAAAAAGCTACTATTCACCCCCATCAAATTATTGTGAGTGTATTTTAACGAGGAATATAATAAAATAAGTGTTTGTGAGAAAGATAAAGGTGAATATGGTGGAGGGGATGTGAAAGGTTTTTTAAAATGAGAGAATTTTTTTTGAAAAATATGATTTTTTTGTTATATTATAGGGTATAAAATGGTGGAGGAGATGTGAATGCTCTAAGAGCACTCACATCCCATCCATCAAATGTATATGAGTGTGTCCACCGAATTATATGGGGTGAGTGTAAGTGGTTGTGAGTGGAGGAGAGAGAAAATATTTGGTGGAAACACTGTTCCACCCTAAATATGAAAAACTACTGTTCACCCATATATATATTTTAATATTTTTTGTAAGTAGTTGTGAGTGAGGAGAGAGAAAATGTAATGATAAAAGTATGATTATTTTAATTAGGAGAGAGAAGATTTATGGGTGAAGTAGTGATTTTTAGTGTAATTTGATGGGGGAGATTTGGTGGATGGGTTGTGAATGCTCTAACATCCCCTCCATCAAACCTTCCCACATCTCTAAAATTTAAAAAAACTTACTAAAAACACCATACATCCCATCCACCATTTTATACCTCATCTTTATATTTTGAAAAATCCATCTTCTAGCTTTTTATATATAAAAAGCTACTATTCACCCCCATCAAATTATTGTGAGTGTATTTTAACGAGGAATATAATAAAATAAGTGTTTATGAGTAGGATAAAGGTAAATATAGTGGAGAGAATGTGAAAGGTTTTTTTAAAATGAGAGATAAATTTTGAAAAATATAATTTTTTGTTATATTTTATAGTGTATAAAATAGTGGAGGGGATGTGAATGCTCTAATGGACTTTTTAAAGAACTATAATTTGTTACTGGATAACATCTTATTTTCACCTGACATTGCACTTGCAAGGATTTAAACCCACAACCTTACATTTATAAGGGGAGACATTATACCACTAGACCAAAAGATCATTAAATAAAACTTATTTATGATCGCTTTATATTATAGAAATGCTATTGATTTATTCAAACCCTATATTATTTTTTTAAAATGACAAATTTACACACCACTAATCCTACTCTCAAAAGGTAAATCTGCCTTCAATCCATTATGAGACTCTAACCCTCACCAGTCACCACTTGATGAGAAACACCATTATATATGCTTGTTGATACTACTAGGCTATAAGCCTTTTGATGAATGACATATACGATCATCAAACAAAAAAAATGACAAGTGACAAATAAGGGTTACGATACGAAAAATCTCAATGTGTTTATTTAATAGTCGTCGTATGTATTTTTTTATTTAAAACAATTAAATGTATGATTTTATGATAACTCATGGGACCCTTAAATTATGGGGGCTCAATAATTATAAAAGTTTTGGACGAAACACATTAGTTTACACTACATGCTAAAAAAACAGGGAGGGGTTGGGGCGGGGCACACCCCTACTATAACTTAAGCCTCGCCCATGAAAACAATGACAACATTGGTATAAAGGCAATAATTCTTTTATATAATAGAGGAAATGAGCTTGTGGTTGGGCAAGGAATGAAGTGCATGGGATGTGGCGACAAGAGATATATAAATCACTGTTGAGGCAAGAACTACGACTATGACAACAAGTGAGTTGCTGACGGCAAGTAGCTTATAGCCAATGACAAGTTGTGTGATTGCAATGACATTAGCCATTAGGCACGGTGGCAAGATTGTGATGGCAACAAAAACAAACAAATCATAATGGATACACACAATGCGAATGCGGTCAAAATGATAAGGTTCATAGAGAGAACAAGATAAGAAGTCCTCAAACAAGGGAGCGATGGGCGTAGAAGGGTGGTGGGGTTGTTCCTGGTCCGACAATTATTGCAAAAGATCGAGATGAAGAATTTATAGAAAAGGAGATGTAGAAAACCAAGAGCCTCTAGCATGCACTAGGTGGAAAAAAAATCAAATCTTGTGTTACATCGTGTATTGTTAATTGCTATTTATAATTAAGTATATGTGAAATAGTTAAAAAAATATCAAATCTTAACTACAATCTTTAATATATTTAATCTAATAAAATTTAGATTTAGAAAAGATATTTCATTCATACATGGAGATGGCTTTATATAAAACTGTTTTATGACACATGTTTGGAAGTTATACATCATACATAACATGTTTCAACGAGAGATTTGTTTATGTTTTAATTGTGAATTTTAAGTTTTACACTGTGATAATTGCTACAACTCAAGGTTGGTCCCATAGCTCTATCCTAAACATGTTATTGTTAACACTTTACCCCACATGATCTCTAATACCTTGTAAACTCAATCATCAACCAAAGAATTTTGAATAATCTAAAATAAATGATATTAAACCAGAAAAAATGTAAACATATAATTACGAAGATACATATAATTAGCTCAACTGGTTAGAAGGTGGATGTTTGCACCACAAGTTCTTGGGTTTGAATCCGGGGCCCTCCACTTCTACGAGTTAGCTCACGCCTTCTTAGTCTCATACGGGGGACGCTTGCGTTAGCCCGCCTCATCATCAGGGCAGTAGTGCAGGCCGGGCTTGCGTATCCCGTAATACACATTTTGCATCACATATAATTTATCAATAATGTTGTAATTTACCGTTCTAAAGAAATAATGTATACAAGTTGCCCTCAAATACTTAATATAATGTACACTCTGTTAACAATAACATAAAATAAAACATTTATGCAAGTGGCCCTCAAATACTTATTAATAATAATAATAATAATAGTAATAATAATAATAATAATAATAATAATAATAATAATCTATATCTATATCTATACTACTATATAGTGCATTTTAGATGGGCAAGAAGGTAATTTAACTTCATTATAGAAGGACACCATTGTAATTTACATCAAATCATTAATACATTATTTAATATAAACTTCTAACTAATTAATACTTTATTTAATAAACTTATAATTATAATTAAATGAACTAAATGCATTTTCTCAACAAGAATTTTTATATTTATAAATAAAAAATAAGGTAGAGATACATATATAATTAGAACAAAACAAAGTTAAAGAAATTTATAAAAACAAAATAAGTAATAGTATTATGTTATTATATATAACTAAGGAGCAAATAAATAGACTCAAAGTTTATCTATTTCTAAAAAGCACTGTATTACTTATTAGGAACATTATATAAAAATTACCCTTGCACAAAATATAATTTGAAGGTACGTGAGGAGATGAGTTCGATGCAATTATTACCAGATATTCATATCGATTCAAGTTCTCTATTCGTGCTTCCGAATAAATGAATTATTGAGACTAAATGGATATTGAAGTGTTTTTTAAGAAACTTATATTTCAACATCTTTGACAACAAAATAGAGAAAAAAATGCTCGAAAAGTGTCCATACATTAAATTAGCCTAGAGATAACCCTTTTTTCTCAAACCAGTTTGGGTTCTTTTAAGTTCTTTGGCCAAATCGACACGGGCTAGAAACCACGATGGACCGATTGGCGTTGGGGAAAACTAAAGAATTTTTTTTTTATTTTTACAATATTTCAGTTTTAGGTTTTTTTTATTAGTGTTATTATTACTATTTCGTCTACATTCCCATTTAACTTTCATTCAAAATTGGTTTGTCCCGCTGCGTAGCGCGGGATCACTTCTAGTAATAATAAGTAAGTATAGGGCAAAACTACCGTTTTGCCCTCTGTTCACACTCTAAATTACAAGTATGCCATTCGGTACTGTTACACCGACCGTTTGAAATTAATAATAATAATAATAATAATAATAATAATAATAATAATAATAATAATAATAATAATAATAATAATAATAATAATAATTTAATACAAGATCCTATATCAAATCTCGTTTGCCATCTATGGGCGTTAACAAATTAGAATTAGCAAAAACAAAATGCTAGATTGTCATGCCAACTTACAATGACGACTCGATGAGCAAGAGTACAACAAATCTAGCTAAGAATACAAGAACACCAAGCGTTTGGAACATGTCATGCACTTGTATCTTCTTTTAAGAATATTGCAAACCGGGACAAAGCACAACCTCCATTTGTGCGAGTAGTCCACTGCCTCAACCTTGCCACCGCATTGCGGACACGAGCCTGGGGCTTGTTGACGGCTTAACTCCTTCTCTTCTTCATCGCAGACGTATGCTAGTCTCATTTACGTCGAATTCGACTAGCTAAACGTCGGTAATTAATCGGTAGATTGAGTTGAGCAAGATTGGGTATGCTTTTGTCCCAGTTTTGGTTTCTTCAGGGATAAGCATATGAGGTGATGAGCACAAGGGGTGTGTGTATATATAGATTATATACAAACGTACAAACAAATATTATTTTGTTTTTGTCCTTTAGTATTTTCTTTACTCAATGGCGGTTTTGAACTCATGTGTACTAAAAATAGGAGGTGGTTTATGACTTTATGACTGTAAATGTACTAAAAATAGGAGTTGGTTTATGACTTTATGACTGTAAATGTACTAAAAATAGGAGTTGGTTTATGACTTTATGACTGTAAATGAATACCTATGTAAAATGTTATTTATCAAGTTGTTTGTGGATACGTATGTAAAGCTCATTTGGTTGTGAACGAGAGTTTTATATGCCGGACTTATTAGTCCACTAGTTTTTATCCCGGGAGCGTTCCGGGTTGAAATATCTAATATGACATAATAAAATATCTAATATGACAACATAATTAATGACTTGGCAATATATGATTAATGAATATTATTATTATTAATATTATTATTATTATTAATATTATTATTATTAAACAAATCTCTGTTATAAGTTATCATATTATTATTTTAAAAAAATTATGGGTATCACCTAATCCCAAGCCCAACCCAAACCCACAAATTTTTTTTAAACTAATCCTAAACCTGACACAATACCTGTTGGGTTACAAAAAATAGTTGTTTTTTTTCTCCGTTTTTTATATAGCACTATGGTACTCGTTGGAAAGATAACAAAACGCTCGTTAATTTGGTGTAGTTTTTTTCTTTAAAAAATCTCGTATATAAAATATATTAACGTTTAAAAGTTATGGGAGAAAACATGAGAAAGAAAATAATAAAGGTTTAATATTTATATTTAGTAGATTAGGTATTTAATAGATTAGGTTAAACCATATTTAAACCATATTTATTTCTTTTTTTTAATTGGTCTAGAGTTGCCACATCACATCCTATGTGGCATCTCTCAAAGGAGAGATTGCATAAGAGTATGACATGTAGGATTAATCCCTTTTGCAATATATATATATATATATATATATATATATATATATATAGGGATCGGTTCAAATAAAAAGTTTAAAAAACGTGCGAAGCGTGCGAAGGCTTCTACGCGCGTTTTCTTGAAGGGTAGTATCGTCATTTTACTCGATATTTAAAACCCATATCTTTTATAAAAGGATCAGATTTCAAATTCGTATTTTACTCTGTTTTTAGATTTTGAATTCAGTATAAATCAATCATAAATCAGTTCATTCAATCATAAATCAGCTCATTCTCTTTCGATTATATCTCCAAACGATTTTTCCTTTATTCATTCATTAAAGATGTCTGTGAATAATGATTGTGCAGGTATAATTTGAGCTATCTATTACGTAATGTGTTGTTCGATTGCTTTCTTTTTAATGATTTCGTTTTCTGTTTAGTAGAATTTGAATTAAATTCAGCTTTTTTTTATTGATTGTACGTTGTTTTTCTATTTTTATGGAAGCATTACGTTATTTGTTCTTAGTTTTGTTATTAAATTCATCTTTTATGTTACTGTGTTAATAGTTATTACGTGATTTCAGCTTTTTTTTATTGATTGTACGTTGTTTTTCTATTTTAGTAGAATTTGAATTAAATTCAGCTTTTTTTTTTTTATTGATTGTACGTTGTTTTTCTATTTTTATGGAAGCATTACGTTATTTGTTCTTAGTTTTGTTATGTGTTCTTAGTTTTATTGATTTCTTTGTATTAATGATAGTTTTTACGTTTTTTTTTTTTGTGTTTTTGTTTGTTTCATATCACAATGCCACATTTTTACGTGTTTTTTTTTGTTTGTTTTTATTATATTCATGTTACGTAACTTTCATTACGTTATTTCATTACGTTATTATATTTTATGCTTTTATTAGGCATTTTTATGTTACTGTGTTAATAGTTATTACGTGATTTCAGGTTTTATTTTCAATGATAGAGGTGAAAGTAGTTCTACTCAGGCTGTTTCAACAGTTTATAAACCACAAGTTGCCTCCTCTATGACGCCATGTGTTGATATGGTATTTCCATCGATTGATCATGCGTATGAGTTTTATGTGACATATGCAAAAAATGCTGGATTTAGTGTTCGCAAAGGAGGTCAATATGTTCATGGTGAGATTCTTAAGTTGAAGCATTTGGTTTGTTCAAAGGAAGGATTCAAACCTTGTAAAGCGTTTGATAGTCTTCAAAATGCTAAAAGTAGGAATAAACCATCGCAGAGAACAGGTTGTAATGCTCATATAGTTTTTTCGTCAGAGAATGGACAAAATTTTAAAGTTTCAAAGTTTGTTGAAGAGCATAACCATTATTTGGTTTCTCCAGAAGATATGCAATTTCTTCCATCATCACGTAATTTGACATATCAACAAATGCAAGTGTTGTGCAATATGTCCAAAGTAAACATGGGTCCTGTTAAGGCTTTTAATCTAATGAGGACGATTTATGGTGGTTTTGAACAAGTTGGTGCTACTGCTGCAGATTTCAAAAATTTTAAAAGGGATTTGAACTTATATATTGGTGAGTATGATGCGGATATGGTAGTTAATATGCTGCAGAAGAAGCAGGACTTTCTTCCTGATTTTTATTTTGAGTATAGTCATGACACTAAACGACAGTTAACTGGATTATTTTGGGCTGATGAGCATGCAAAAAGAAGTTATAAAGTTTTTGGTGATGTTGTTTCATTCGATGCTACTTTCAATTCTAACAAGTAAGTTCATTACGTAATTATGTTATTCATTTTACGTAATTATTTCAGTTTACTTAATTTTTTTTTCTTTTTTAGATACAAGATGGTATTTGTTCCATTTACCGGTATCGATAATCACTGCAACAATATAACTTTAGGTGCTGGATTGCTGAGTTCAGAGACAATTGAATCCTACTCATGGTTGTTAACTTGTTTCAAGAAGTGTTTTGGTAAAGAACCGCTTGTTGTAGTTACCGATCAAGATCCTGCTATAAAACAAGCAGTTGCATCAGTTTTACCAAATAGTAGGCATAGATTGTGCATGTGGCACATCATGAAAAAGGTTGCTGATAAGGTATATGTCATTTTTTGCTATGATTTTTGATTTTTTTATATGTTACGTATTTTTGATAAGGTATATTACGTGATTTTTTTTTATGATATGATTTTTTTGATTTTGTGTATGTTACGTGATTTTCAAGGCTTTTTATTTGCATAACATATTTTTATTACGTGATTATTCAAATTCATAACAATATGTGTTTTTGTTATTTTTATAGGTTGGTCCTGCATTATGCAACAATGAAGATTTTAAACAGCGTATTTGCGACATTGTTTGGACAGATTCTATTTCACCAGAAGAGTTTGAAAAGGGGTGGGAGCAACTTGTTTTTGATTTTAATCTCTTTTACCACGACTGGTTGTGTGACATTTATTCAAATAGAGCAATGTGGATTCCTGCTTTTTATCGCGATGAGCCAATGTCAGGTCTTATGCGTACTACTTCAAGATCTGAATGTGAAAATCATTTTTTTGGTCAAGTTTCAAATGCTCAATTAACGCTTCTTGAGTTTATTAGTCATTTTGATACTGCCATGGAATCTCAAAGGTATACTCATAGGAAAAATGATCATGAGACGAGGTATAAAACACCGGATTTTTGGACTGATTATGCTATTGAGGTGCAAGCTGCGAAATTATATACAAGAAGTATTTTCTTTGATGTCCAAGAAGAAATTTACGGATCTGTGCATAAATGCATAAATGTCTTTCTTTCACATGAAGGAGATATAGGGACGTTTCTAATAAAAGATCGTTCTGCGTATGGTGCCGGTTTGATAGAGGTATGTATAGTTTATTTTTCTATGTTACGTAATTTTTTACATATCATTGTAACAGACATTACGTAATTACCTATTTAATTAGTCTCTCAGTTTCATATACCTCATTACGTATTTTATTTTTTTATGGAGATCTTTTTTGTATTGCAGGTTAAATTTAACCTGGAAGATTTGACAATTTTATGTTCTTGCAAGCGTTTTGAGCGATATGGTTTATTGTGTCGACATGCCTTTTTAGTTTTAAGGTTGTGTGATATAAATGAAATTCCCAGCAGATACATTCTTGATCGCTGGAGGAGTGATGTTATTTGCAATAGTCCCTCTCGGTCGAGCTTGTCGTTGGTGATGCATACTGATGGAAATGTGGACCATCAAAGTGTTAATGATGTTGTTCGTGATATAATGCATTTGAGTGAGTATGTAGTTAATAAGTTGATTACTGATTTTGAAAAGTTGAAGCTGTTTAGAGACGAGCTAAAAGCGACGAAAGAGAAGACAGATGAAGCTGGTATTCAGAGGATATCAGCCAAGAAGAAAGAAATTATTCAAGCTATTATTGGGGCTCCACATCAAACTGAGGCTGCTGTTCGTGTTCCTCATGGTATTAGGAATAAGGGTTGTGGGTCACGCAAAAGGTTTAAATCAAAACGTGAACAAGCGATTAGTCGTGCAGGGAAGAGATCAAGAAATTGCAAAGTATGTGGGGGTAGTGGTCATGATAGGCGCACCTGTGAAGTTCTTAAAGGGACTTCAACAGCTAACAACAAAGGGAAAGAATCCGTCAATGAAGCAGATGCGGATAATAGTCTAGATTCGGAATATGAAGTTTGCGATGATTGAAACATTTTCTTTTTTTACATTGTTACGTGATTTTTTTGTACACATATGGTTTTTTTGCATTTCATTACGTAATTGTATCATAGCATAATCATTCACATATAACCATTACTTTACATTTTTTTTCACATGTTACGTAATTTTATGTTAGGTAACCATTATCAGTTTCATACATGATTAACATATAACCATTATCATACATGTTTTTTGTATGTTACGTAATTGTATGTTAGGTAACCATTATCAGTTTCATACATAATCATTCAACATAATCAGAAACATACATAATCATTCATATAATGTAGTATGTGACAAGCAAAATGTTAAATTGTATCAGGACATTTTGTCATACATAAACCAAATGTTAAATTGTATCATGACATTTTCCGACACGTGGAATTAAAACTATTTCAAACATGATCATTTTGTCTTTTCACTAGAGTTTGGAATAAGTTCTTCTTGTACTTCGCTTTCTCACTGTATTCCTTTTGATGAAACTCCCTAGCCAGACGATCAATTAAATTTTTATTTTTGTTGGCATCGGAGAGTAGGATTTTTGATAGATATTTGTAGCGAAGGTCATCAATCTGCACTTGTTGAGCTGCTCCTTCTTTTTGAAAATCAGTTACCCATTTTCTTCTATATGTGCTCATGAAAGTCTCCATATGTCTCATTGTGAACACCCCACAATCGATTTTGTTATGTGAAGTTCTCCATTCCATTTGGACTCTCACTGGATTTTTACTTACCATTTTAGGAGTCATGGGGTGTTCATTGACCATCATATAGTTGCATAAAGCTTCTTTCTGCATACATTACGTAATTTTATCATAAGCATTACGTAATTAACTAACATCAAAATAATATTAAGTAAAAATATTTTTTTTTTACCAATGGCACTACGATGTTGTCATATTTGCTATTCGCTCCAAGCTTGCTGTTGTCTAGTATTTCTATCTTCGGGGTCTTCATGTTGAAACATATTACATATATGTGGTCCGAAGATACGATGGGCATGAACAACAAATCCACCTCATTGATTGATTTTATTTCATTTTTGCTAAGTGCAAGATTTAAGTTCGATGTCATGGTGTCCATTCGCTTTAAATCATCATACTCAGGCGTGAAGCAGTCACTTGGCTGTAAATTTAGCATACATTACGTATTTTAGCATAACCATTACGTTATTATAATTTTATGTATTACATGAAAAAGCTAAGGAGCATACCAGAATATTTGTTTGAACAAACAATCTAAATGGTGAACCCGGAGCTCTTTTCTTCTCGTCGTGGTTCAGCACATGCGACCATGCATCCAAAACATTAGATGATAATGTTATCCCAGGGTATAAGCATTCAAATACCACTTTGAAGAATGGAGTCCCATCTTCTGGCTCGAATACAATGTCACTGTGGAAGATAAGTTTTAATACACATTACGTAATTTTTTGTAATAAACTATGTTTCTGAAAATATTCATTATGTAATTTTTCTAATGACAAATTAAAGTAATATAAGGTTTTTCTTACTGTGTTGCCTCGGTTGCTGCAAATATAAACTGCGCAACTATGTTTTCATCTTCAGTTATCTTGTTCTTCATCACCACCTGCCGTTGAATGTAAGGAGACTTCAGAGGTCCAGCCAACATCCTTCCTCTTTTTGCACGTTCAACGTGTTTATTGGCTATGGTTGACTCCAGTGATTGACTAACTATTAGTCTCCCTACTGTTTTTGGTGTTTCGATATCAGCTTCAGAGTTTTGTAGGAATGGTAGATCTGGAATTACATCTGTAGGTGTATCATCTTGTGAGATATTCAGATCGAAACTTGGTCCTTCATAGGTTTCTTTCTGTATTTCTTCTATTTTGTTTCCTTCCGATGTCTCGATCTGTTTTCCTTTCCTAGATCTCTCTTCAAACTCATTCAATTCTTTCAAGAATTGCGAACTGACATTTTCGGATGATGTTTGTGTGGTTGAAGTTTGCAAAGCTGCATTTTTTTCTTCTTTGTCGGCTGCTTTTATCATCTCAGCAATCATATCTGTGCTTTCACTCTCTAGGGCCTCATTTCCTGATTTTAGTTAACAATTTATATATATTCATATAAGTTCCATTTAGTATAAACATTTTTAATATACATTACGTAATTTTTTTACCTTTATCGGCCGGTGGTTCATTTGTTGTTGCGTCTTTCAAAGCATCCATTATATCTGTCAAAGCTTCTTCTTTATTTGTTTCTTCAAGCTGTTCAGTTGCGGCAATCATTGCATATAGCATTCCTGTGCTAACACTTTGCGAAGTTGTTGCCGTTTCATTCAAATCTTTTTTTTCACCTGTAATTACGTATTATGAACATTAATAAGTTTTTGACAAATAATCTGTTACGTGATTTTTTACCTTCATTGACAGGTTGTTCATTTCTTGTTGCATCGTTCAAAGCATCCATTATGTTGTTCACAGCTTCTTCTTCATTTGTTTTCTTAAATTGTTCAGTTGCGGCGATCATTACATTTAGCATTCCGGTGCTAACACTCTGTGAAGTTGTTGTCTTTTCATTCAAATCTTCCCTTTCACCTGTAATTACGTATTCTGATCATTAATAAGTTTTTGACAAATAATGTGTCACGTGATTTTTTTTTACCTTCTAGTGTTTCAGCTGCAATCACTATTGCATCTAGCATCCCTGTGCTAACACTGTTCTGGTTTTCCTTTTCACCTGCAACTACTAATATACTTTTTTGATATCCATTACGTAATTTTTAACTAACTTTTTTATCATTTAAATATACATTACGTAAATTTTACCTTCTATGTTTTTCTCATTACTTGATTTATAACTTGCTACCCATGACTTCCATGTTGTTTGCTTCTCACGTATAATGTTGCTGTCTAAAAAATTTGAAGTGGCTTCTTCGAAAATTTCATCTATTTCAGCAACATATGTTTGAAACTTTTCCATTTTGTTTTCTATTTTTGAAATCCATTCCTGCAAACAATACGTGAATAAATTACATTATTTCTGTTGATGTTTGACATAATAAATTACAGTTACTTACATTCTCATTAACTGGGTAAGGACTTTTGTTTTTCTTCTTTCCCATTGTCTTTTTCCTTGTTGACCCTTTTATGCTCTCATCTGTTGATTTTTGATTTGCAACTTTTTGTATTTTTGGTGTTGTTGCCTTTTTTGCATCACCAACCTGCAAACATTACGTGATTTTTTAAAATCATATATACATATGCATGTTATGTAATTTTTATACAGTTATTGCACTTACAATAGGGACTTGTGGAGTGTTGTAATTTTCCAAGATTTCATCAATGTCAGAGAGTGATTTTGTTGTTTCAAAGACGTTGTTGAATTCTTCTGAATCTTGATTTTGAAGATTATCCACAAGGATTTGTTGTTCAAGAAAGATCTGCTGTTCATCATGCTGAATGTATGCATCTTCATTCATTTTTTCTGCATCAGCTTCTTCACCATCACCACCAGCATCTTCATTTCCACCATCATCTTCTTCATCCTCATCATTATCTTCATCATTTCCTTCTTCATCTCTAGGACTTTCTACTTCATCATTTCCTTCTTCATCCTCATCATTATCTTCTTCATCAGTTGAAAATGGCCCATTGTCATACAAATGTTTATCAACATCAGACAAATTCTGGGTGCTAATGTACTTAATTGCTGGTGTTTGTGCTGTTTCAGGAGCATGTGATAACCTTTTTTCATGTACATAAAGCATCTGTCATGTGAATAAAGTTAACATTTGATCATTACGTAATTAGTAATAACACATTACGTAATTTTGTATTTCTTATACATTTACATAATTATGAATAAAAAACATACCGCAAGAAAAGGCAAAGGTCCATTATACATTTCAGTTCCGTTCCAGCTTGCCTTCGTTCTTTTGAGACAGGAAATTAAGTACTCACACCAATTCAATTTTTTGATTGATTTGTCATCTTTCACTCCTTTCAAGAACATTTGATTTACTGTTGAACTCTTTGTTACTTGCCCAAATATAGAGTTGTAAAGTACAAGGAAGTTCAACTTGAAAATCCAGTCTCCGCTTTTGCTTTCAATTATTTTCTTCTTCACATCCGAGATTAAAATCTTGTTATGCTCAAACTGGGACTTCCATACAGTAAGCGTGTTAGATGAACCCTTCCTTGGTTTGTTCTTTTCATTTACTGTCTGGTTACCCATTGGGACACCAAGTACTTGTTGAACTTTGTTGCTTGTAACTTGAATTATGTGGTTTCCTACATTCAATTCATCTCGTCTATCATCATAATTCACTAATAACCATCTTGCTAACTTTGTTGGCACTGTTTTGATGTTCATTGATATAAAAGCTTCAAATCCCATCTGTTTGATTGCTTTTTTCTGTGCACTTGATAAGCTTGCCATCGCCTCATTCATGTTATCAACAGACGCCCTTACTTGTAATTTTATATTCGAGTACAGAACAAATTGCTTTCTCTGTGGTGAATTTTGAGGCTCTTCTGGTGAATTTGCAGGCTGTTGTTGTAGGAGTAATTCATTTTCATTGATCTCTGCGTTATTATCAAATGTTATAATTACGTAACAATGACAGAATAATTACAAATTTCATTACCAAAATAACGTAATATAGACATATAATCATAACTAGTGTTTTTCATTTACCAAAATTGCTTAACAATGACAGAATAACTACATTTTCATTACTAAAATAACGTAACAAAGACATAATCATAAACTAGTGTTTTCATTTACAAAATTGCTTAACAATGACAGAATAACTACTTTTTCATTACTAAAATAACGTAACAAAGACATAATCATAAACTAGTGTTTTTTCATTTACAAAATTGCTTAACAATGACAGAATAACTACTTTTTCATTACTAAAATAACGTAACATATACATAATCATCATATATTTATGGCCAGAATCATTACAAATTTCATTATTAAAATAACGTAACAAAGACATAATCATAAACTATTGTTTTCATTTACAAAATTGCTTAACAATGACAGAATAACTACTTTTTCATTACTAAAATAACGTAACATATACATAATCATCATATATTTATGGCCAGAATCATTACAAATTTCATTATTAAAATAACGTAACAAAGACATAATCATAAACTATTGTTTTCATTTACAAAATTGCTTAACAATGACAGAATAACTACTTTTTCATTACTAAAATAACGTAACATATACATAATCATCATATATTTATGGCCAGAATCATTACAAATTTCATTATCAAAATAACGTAATATAGACATAATCATAAACTATTGTTTTTCATTTAACAAAATTGCTTAACAATGACAGAATAACTACATTTTCATTACCAAAATAACGTAACATATACATAATCATAAACTACAATTGCTTAACAATGACAGAATAACTACATTTTCATTACCAAAATAACGTAACATATACATAATCATAAACTACAATTGCTTAACAATGACAGAATAACTACATTTTCATTACTAAAATAACGTAACAAGGACATAATCATTACAAATTTCATTACCAAAATAACGTAATACAGACATAATCATTTCTAGTTCTATTAATAAAATTACGTAACACAGACATACTTTCCATTACTAAAATGATGTAACATTGACATAATTAGTACATTTCCATTACCAAAATAACGCAATATAGACATAATTATGATGCAGCATAGACATAATCATTTTTCTAAAAGCATTTAACATTTTTGATAGAATCACTACATTCCGATTACTAAAATAACGTATCATATACAAAATCATTTATAGTTATATTACTAAAATAACGTAACACATAACAAAATAAATTCAAAATAAATTTCTCTGTACCATTTTTCCTTGAAGGCCTGTCATGGTTTGCTTTTGTTCTTCTCTCTGATTTGTCAGTTTTATCATTGGTTTTTTGAATTTTGCTAGGGCCTGATAATTAGAAATACGTATTTTAGTAAAATTTCACAACGTATTAACAATATTAATTGACGTAATACTTATTTACCTTCATCAACGTCGTTCTTTTCAGTTTCATACTCTGTTCCTCTCTTTCTTCCTGTAACATGCATAATGTAAGTTATTATATAGTTTTTCAATGTAAAATTTGGTACAGAATAACGTAATGTACTTACTTTCGTATACTTTTGAGTATTTCATGGTTAATCTTCTGTAGAAATGGAGTTTATTGATGATTTTAACTAGGGTTTCAGAGTTTATTATGTAATTTTGGGGAGAAGTTTTGAGCGATTAATGAGACTGAACGGTCTCTTATAATTTGATTTTAGAAAAATTGACGATTATACCCTTATTAACTGTCTAATCTGTAACGACCGAACGAATAAACCTTCTATAATCTATAATTAATTAACATCTAATATTAATTAAGTTAATCCGGCCCAACCAAATCGGCCCAATATATATATATATATTGAGCCCACTCGATATTAAGCCCGTTAAAACAGGTTAGCCCAAAATATATTAGACTAACCATTGGACTTAAATTATGAAACCCAATACCCTTTGGCCCATTATGGTTGTTCAGCCCACAAGTCTTCTGGCCCAATACCTAAAGCCCAACCCCCAGCCCATTTCCCTGCTGTTAATATACGCATACATGCATATATATATTTTGCACTATTTTCATTATTACACAGAGAGTGAGAGACTCTGTAATACACTGAGAGAGAGAGAGAGAGTTTACGTGGAAAGAGAGAGCTCCGGCACCGGTCATCTTTCCCGACGCCGGTTATCTTCTCCGGCAGGAATTATACTCCGGTGTACTATCAAAGTAACCACCTTCCTAATCAGTTACCTAACCAGCTCGACCATCTTTCCTGGTCACCATCTCCGATTCCTATAGAACTCAACAGCCATAACCACCTTCTCCCTCGGCAACTTCCCTACAAACCATCCACCGTCCAACTGTTACCTTCTCTGGTCACTTCTTCTTCGGCAACTGTAAGTATAGCCCGAGTTATAATACTCCAGCTACAACCCACGAAGATCATATTCAACTAACCACTGTTACCGGTCATCACTTCCGGCCGGGTTCTTCTTCCCCGGCGTATACCCTCTGACATCCGGTTGACTGAAACTCACCGGTAACCTTGTAAACCTTAATAGTAAACACCATCACCTTTCTATCATCGGTTATCTCCCTGACACCAGTCATCGTTCTCGTCAAACTGACCATCTTCAACGTCTCTCCGACAACCCAGCCACCTTTATAATCAGTCGTATAACCTTCTATTCGAACCTGTTATAATATAACCAGTCACCCCAGTTAACTCATCCAGTTTCCATCAACCTCTGTTACCGGTTATATATATATTTCCATCAACCTCTGTTACGGATAAAGAAGGTTAGATTATTAGTTATTATTAGTATTATTATTATTATATTAAGCGTGATACGTGTGGGACGATAATATTAACCGATAATATTAAACCGGATAACTATAAATATATATATATATATATATAAATATAAACATATATACCAGGATATATAATATTAAAAGAGAATATAAAAGAATATAATATATTAAAGGATTGTCCCCCACAGTTATCACGGGTATAAGCATTGCACGCGCTAATGGGTATAAAATATAATAGGTACAGTTTATTTGGAGAATATATCGTTAAAGAATAGTCTACAGAATCTGGGAGAATATAATAGAGGTGAGTACATGACCCTTTCCCTTAAAAGCCTTTGGGCTGATTACATGCTTGTTTAGTCGTTATCAAAGTATTTCATATGGTTTATATTATAAAAGTGTTATCGAGTTGTTAATAGAAATAATAGAACTCGGTCGAATAGAAACTACGTAGGATGGATCCATTCGGTATCATAGAGTATAGCCTGGACCAATTAGAGGTTACAGGACCATTTATAATCGATCTATACTCACGGGAATATATTTATCTAAACCAAGTAGAGGTTTAGAACCATAATAAGCATTTGTATGGTGCTTCATCGATAATATATTCCACCCTAGAATGACCGAACTAAATAGAAAGAATTGTATGTTCGTTAAACTCGAGTTATTATTATAGTATGTCTAAATTCAGCATGTCTCACTAGTATGAAAATACTAATGTACTTTAAGCATGTGGTCAGGTACTTATATGAAGTATTAAAGAGCAAGCCGAAGAATAGAAGATCTGGATAAGAAGAGGATACTATGGTTACATTTAATCCAGCTTAATGTAATCATTACCATTAAACCTGTTAATGCTAATCCGCTGCGCCACCTGGGTCGTTACATAATCTCTCACTTATTTACGAATTTGACACCGCGTACTTTTTTAATTAATGACGTAAGATTGTTGTTTGATCGACGGTTAGCATTCCTTCGCACGCTTCGCACGAATGTTTGTTTTTGTAGAATAACCGCCCCCTATATATATATATATATATATATATATATATATATATATATATATATATATAGATGAGACTAAGCGGATAAAGAAATGTGGGTTGCCGATGCGTGTTTATATAAAAATGTATCAAGCTTCCAACGTATTAGATTTTGTTCATCGCATTTAGTACTACACCTAAATCTGATAAAGTTGTAGACGAGGGCTATAAAATCAACCGTCTAATATTGTTTAGTCAAGACGAACGCATCACAACGACCTTGCTTTTCTCCAAAGAAACTACTCGGGTTTACCGGAGGAAGATAGAAGTACTTTTTGATCAAAGGAAACAATAAATTCGTGAACGCCTCCGCAACATTTCTTTCTATAAGTCTTTTTTTTTTACCTTGTTTTATTGTACGTGGAATATGTATATTTTGTGATAATTGCGTTGAGTATTGTTCAACAAATTATTTATCAATACTAAAATTTTTATTTTTAATGTAACTTTTATTTTATGTCTCTTTTAGTTTTAGTTTTTCATATTTGTATTTTAATATTGATATAGTTTTATTTACTTACATTTAAAAATATATATTAAAATAAAAAATAGAAAATGATTGTTAAATTATTATATGGTACTTATTCCATGAGAGAGGCTATTGTACAAAGTGTCCTTAACATACAAAGTGTAAGAAAGACTTTCAGCCATTGATTAGGTTAAAAAAAGAACGGTGGCACGATCGTAATTAACCAACACGTTTTAAGAATCAGTTAACGAATAAAGGGTAAATTAGACAAATTACACCTAATAAATTTGATTTTTTTTTTATAATTATGCCGCCAAATCATCTCATTAATTGACAGTTAATTTGATTTGCTACAATCATGGAAATCATAAAATCTCATTCCATCAAAACACGATACTCTGTACACAAAAAAAAAAAACAAAACAGGGCAACCATTAAAACGACTTCAAACAACGACGATCAATTACAAAAACACAAAAAACAGAGCATGGTTACTAAAACGTAAATGAATAAGATGAAAGGTATAAATGTGCGTTATTGTTGTAAAAAACTCTTACGAATGCAGGTATGCTCTGTTTTTTAAACAAAAAACAGAGCATGGTTACTAAACAGACCTACAAAAAAAAAAACTAAAAACGCACCTATAAAACGCACCCATAAAATTATAAAACGCACTCATAAAATCATAAAACGCACTTGGGTTATCTAAAACGCACTTGTTTTTTTATAAAACGCATTTGGTTTTTTAAACACTATTTAAACTGGTTTTTACAAAACGCACTTGGTTTTTGTAAAACGCACTTAGGTTTTCATAAAACGCACATTGTTTTTGTAAAACGCACTTGGGTTATCTAAAACGCACTTGTTTTTTTATAAAACGCATTTGGTTTTTTAAACACTATTTAAACTGGTTTTTTACAAAAACGCACTTGGTTTTCTATAAAACGCACTTGGTTTTTGTAAAACGCACTTAGGTTTTCATAAAACACACATTGTTTTTGTAAAACGCACTAAGAATTTGTTTCTCTCCAACAGGTATGCTCTGTTTCTCTCCAACAGGATATGATGAACTAAGAATTTGTCTTCCCTGTTTTCAGTGTTTAAGTAATTATTAATTTAACTAGAATAATAGATGCTGGAGCTTCCTAGAAAAAGCAGTACTTTATGTTATCTAAAAACTTCATATTCTAATCTGCAAAAGTCTCTGTTAAGATATAAACTCTTCAATTGGATATCAATTTTGAAAAAATTAAAATCGAAATAAGTTTTATGGGATTACGAATTCAATTTGGCAAAAAAAAAAAGTGTAATCAGTTACGAAAATTTGAATTTGGATTCATGTAAAAAAACAGGGATACGTATAATTGATAAAATTAGGACGTGATTATTGGGTGTGTAAATGTCTGTAATACCCTTCTCATGATTCATAACGAATTTTGTAGGTTATAACCATCAGTTCCACGTGTCAATCTGTAGTTACTTCTTACACTTTGTATTTTAAGGTACTTTGTACCGTATACTTTCTCCTTATTCCATAACACCTAGTTATTGGAGAGTTTAATTATTGACACTTTGTCTGCTTGGCGCTGAGGTGGCAACAATTTTTGCAAAAAAAAAACTAAACGCCTTAATTATCCCACAACACACTGTCTTATGAGATTGAGGGTTTTATTCGATAACACATGTTGTTTCTTTCCACTAAAAATATTTATCAGAGCAAACTACATGTCTATGTATAAAATCTAAGAACAAAAATATAAGTTACATTAATATGAATGTAAGCAGGGCTGTGAATGAATTTGTTCGTGTTTGTTTTTTAAAATATAACGTGTTCACAAACTATTCATGAACAGTTGCCGAAATAGATTTTTTGTTCGTGTTTGTTTGTTAAGGAAATGCACGTGTTCGTGATCGTTTGTGTTTGTTTGTTAAATTTAGGTATTGAACAAAAACATACGCAAACGAACACAAACACGTGTTCATGAACAAAAACAAGCAAAAACAAACACAAACATGTGTTCATGAACAAAAACAAGCACAAACGGATACATATTAAATTTCGAACAAAATCAACATTTTTCATCACAAACATTATCTACCAAAGAATACTAATCCAATTATCTAAACTTACATGATATAATCTTGATCACATTATACCATAAAATAATGTCTCATAAAAATACAAAATTTTCATATTTAACTTAAAATTCTCGTTTAATCCACCCAAAGTAATAGTTAACCCAAACAGGTGAAGTCATATTAATATGTAATATATATATATATATATATATATATATATATATATATATATATAGGGGAAAGATCCTGTACAAACTGTTTTTTGTTAAGAACTCTAAGAATCAAAGGAGGGTATTTTTTTTTATTTTTTTTTTCGAATTTTTTCCTCATATTGTTAAACATGTATTATAGTATTGAAAACTAAAAAAAAAAAAAATTGGGTGTAGAGTAATTACGTGTAGAATAATTACATAATTACTCTAGTGTAAACTAGTGTATTTACTCTAATGACGTAATTACACTAAAATTTTTTTTTTAATTTTTTTTGTATTATTCATCTAAAAGTATGTTTAAGCACATGAGAAAAAAAATTATAAAAAAAATAAATATTTTTTACCCCCTTTGATTATCACAGTTCTTACCGAAAAACACTTTGTATTTGATCTTTACTATATATATATATATATATATATATATATATATATAAATTAAATAATCTATCAATGAGAATTTTGAAATACTTAAACTAAAAATATAAAGTTAAGAACCCTAATGAACAATCAAACACAAATAAACATAAACGAACACGTTATCGAACGTTCACAAACATAAATGCATGAACGCGACCCATGTTCATGTTTGTTTGTTAAATGAACGAACAAAAACGACTTTTCCGTCGAATAATTCACGAACTGTTCGCTGAACATTTGGTTCGTTTAGAGCTCTAAATGTAAGAGTTAATTAGCTCCAAAATAAAACTACAATGAAAATGAATATGTGAATTTTATTTATGATATTTGCCATTTAAAGGTAAGTTAGAGGTAAGTTAGGGCATATTTGGATAAACTTATTTGAGTCAAAAGAACTTTAGGTTAAAAGGACTTATTAACTTATGACTTTTTAAAATTGAGTTTTTAGAAAAGTGTTTGGATTAGCTTATGTTGTGGAGAAAAACAATAAGTTGGTAAGTTATTTTGTAAAAAAGTGTTTGGTTTAATTTATTTAGGTAAAATGACCAAAAAAGGTATAAGGAGGATAGGTATAAGGATATAAGGAGGACATGTAGGTAAATATCCATCAATAAGTTATAAGGATGTTCAAAAAGTCACACCTGTCTTACTTTTCAAAAACAACTTATTATATGAAAGTTAAAAAATTAAGTCTTTTTTCATTTGTCAAATATTTTTTTTAACTTATTAACTTTTTGAAAGAAATAAGTTAGAAGGAGGTGGAAATAAGGAGAGCCAAACATGATTTAATATTCATCCAGTTATATCAACTTAAATAACTTATGATTTTTGATATACCTACACTGGTATGTTTATTGAACAAACAAAATGTTAAAAAGTTTATTAAACTTTAAAAAAGAGAATGAATAAACAATAAAGAAAAGTAGTGAAATGACTGAAATTTGTAAACCTCATCCAAATTATGTCCAGGAACCGACAGAACACTACCGTTCCTACCATTACCCACACTACAAGAAATCTCACTTTTAGCCACAAAATAAAAAAGACTTTTCGCGACGAAATTTTGTCACTATAGGTTAAGGCGACGAAATTTTGCTGCGATAGGTTCGCCCCTATTGTTCCGTCGTAATAGGTCATTGATTTCGTCGCTATAGTCGTCGTCACAATAGGATGACCTATAGAGACGAAAGGTCGTCTCTATAGGGGTGTCGCTAAAAAGTTTAGTACATTTTAAAAAAACTTTTAATTCGAAAAAATATTACCTAATGCCACCAAGTTTCCTCGCTATAGCATTTACTTTATAGAGACAAAACTTCGTCGCTATAGTCTTAATTTGTAGAGACAACATATCGTTGCTATAAAGTCATGGTGGGTTTTTATGCTGCAACTTATAGAGACAAAATTTTGTCGCTATAGCTGTGAAAATCTGTTTTTTTTTTTTTTTTTTTTTATACATTTTCCACATTTCCACATAACATATTACCTGTAAATTCAAACCAAACTACATATTTTAAAGCAAACCAAGTTTAATCCTAATCATAAATAAATATTGAAAAAACTATTGCAAGGAAATTTTGTCGCTATTGAATTTTCACAAAGCGCCAACGTTTCCCTCCATCCCGCCAAGAGGTGTGGCAACAAAATTTCCTTGCTATAGGGTGTCTCAAATTTTTTTCCTTAAATCCCATTTAGGCACAAACTTTCCTCGCAACAGATAGGTCTATAGCGACGACATTATTTCGTCGCTAAAAGTGTCGTCGCTTTAGGTCCGATTTCTTGTAGTGCCACTTCAACCAAACTTATGCTCTTATACCATAAGTAGTGGTGGAGAAATATGGGATGAAGCGTCATGTGACACTTTTAGGTCTCACGTAGAGGGGCTGAAAATTGTGGAGAGTAGAAGAGGAGAAGAGGGGGAGGGGATATTATTATTATTATTATTATTATTATTATTATTATTATTATTATTATTATTATTATTATTATTATTATTGTGTTAAAGTTAAAAAAAAAAAAAAAAAAAAACAAGTCCCCCCACGCCGGTGCAATTCTCCCCGCCCCTCTTCCAAGCCCACCTGGGGCGGTGTCCCCACCTTTCCACGCCCACTCCGTTTGGTCTTAACAGGTCAGACTTGGACAAGTCTGATTGAGCTCCTGTTGCGTATATGATACCGCTGTTGTCATGACCAAAAGCAGAAAAAACAGCGCCACGCGGGCCCGAATTTTTGAAGCGGCATTCTTGTCCGCAGGGCGACGCGACGGAATCACAACCGGAAACCCGTTTTGGCACCCCTCTGCACGCGGGTAGGTTTCCAAGTAAAATGTGAGACATAAGATTTGATACATCCAAGTGGTTTTCATATATAAACCAATCCATTTTTACTCTCTATACCAATGTGGGAAAAAATTTTTAACATGTCCAACCAAACATCACTCTTAATGATTCAGCACTTAACCATTAAGAACCTTTTAACCATTCACTTCTTACTTGGTCAACACTTACACATTCAGAAGTTGTCAAACAACCCCTTAGTTTGTTTAAGGATAGAGTGTTCTACACCCTTACCAAACAAAAGTTTTGGTGTTCAACCCGTGAGGTTGCCACCCTCCATCAGCTGGTCGCGCTGAGTGGGTCTGATTTACCTCTCACATATTGAGTGTGGTACCGTCTAGTAGGGATGAGCTTGGGACGGTATCGGTACCGAACCGATACCGATCCCGACAATACCGATACCGAAAAGTTCAAAAAACCAATACCGATACCGATACCGATTATACCGGTACGGTATCGGTATCGGTTCGGTATCGGTACGGTACCGGTGTGGTATCGGTATTTTACCTTAAAATACCGATACCATACCGATCCCGTACCGATACCGATAATACCGAAACCGAAAACCTCTAAATGTGGGTACCGATACCGATACCGAACACCCTCGGTTCGGTATCGGTTCGGGATCGGTTTTCGGGACCGTATGCTCATCCCTACCGTCTAGCGTGGGCTGGTTAGCGTGTCCGGAACAACACGTTTTGCAACCTTACCAAATACCCACCTGACCGGTGAAAAGACGTATTCTCGGTTTAACTCGACGATCTCCATTTTAACCACACTTGCATATAATTAGGGTAAACCGGTATTCAAATCACGAAAAACATGTTACAAGCACAATGCGTCTTCCTTTTATTGTCTTTGAAGATAGAAAACATTTTTTTTTAATTTCGATTTCGATAAAGAGATATGATTATTTAAAGTTGTGATTGATTTTGGTTAGATATGCATTATTGCATATCAAATCAACCACGGGCGCAAATTATGTCGTACAACATTGATTATATTGTTAACTAGTTTTTATCCCGGGAGCGTCCCGGGTTGAAATATCTAATATGACATAATAAAATATATTATTATTATTATTATTTTAAACAAATCGCTGCCATAAGTTATCATATTCAAATATAAAATAAAAAATGAATCTCTGTACCGGGGTATAAATCTAGTGCCATTACAAATGAATTCGGAAGTTTGTAATCGATCATTCTAAAAAGAACAAACATGAAATAAGAAAAAAAAGTTAATTATTGAAATATCGAACGCATTAGTCTAAGGGTTATGTGATGCGTTAAAAAATTCATGGGTATATGATCGGGTATATAGTTCGGGTATTTGGGTATGTTGTTTTAGGTAATCAGGTCGGGTATCACCTAATCCCAGACCCGACCCAAACCCACAATTTTTTTTAAACTAATCCCAAACCCGACACAATACCTGTTGGGTTACAAAAAATAGTCATTTTTTTCTTCGTTTTTTATATAGCACTATGGTGCTCGTTGGAAAGATAAAAAAACGCTCGTTAATTTGGTGTAATTTTTTTCTTTAAAAAATCTCGTATATAAAAGATATTAACGTTTAAAAGTTATGGGAGGAAACATAAAAGAAAAAATAATAAAGTTTTAATATTTAGATTTTGTAGATTAGATATTTAATAGATTAGGTTAAAAATTATAATAGATTAGGTTAAATCATATTAATTTCTTTTTTTTAATTGGTTTACACTTGCCACATCATATCCTATGTGGCATCTCTCAAAGGAGAGATTGCATAAGAGTATGACATGTAGGATTAATCCTTTTGCAATATATATATATATATATATATATATATATATATAGATATAGATTTTTTTGGAAGGTAATTTTCTATGTTGTGACAGAGTTCATCACAACCCCTAGAAGGGGATCCCCTAGCCACTCTACAATAGTCAGACTATGGTGTCTTAACCGGGTCCACGCTGACGCGAGAGTGGCCGGCCCACAAGCGAGTCAAGGCTGCGCATAAGAGGCACTAAGGCTTCCACCCGGAAAATTTTCCGCCATCTGCCACTTGACAGATGTTGCACCCTCCACAAGAGGCAAGCATCTATGGAGTAAATGCACGGTAATAGAAAACCGGGGAGCCATCAGAATCAAACCTGGTCCCTTTAAAGAGGGTAGGCTCAACCATCACTTGACAAAATATCCAACCATAAATGTTGAAACTTGGAAGTGGGAATTGAACCATAAATCTTGTTAATTAACTACCTTAATTTAAAGGTGGGTTCAAAATCAAAAGGCTGCAAAATGTCAACTTACTTTTTTTTTTTTAATCGGCTAAACACATCATCTCGGTATCCCATTTTAACATCTTACATTTAATACGATAATGATGCATCACCAAGGATGATGACAAACAAAAAAAATGAATCAACATTAAATGTGATAAGTCTAACCTAGTTTAATTTAAACGAATAATCAGTCTTATAGAAAACAATCAAAACATAGTCCTTGTGACCACATGGAGTTTATTCAAACATGTAACATTGAGTGGACGAAGCCGAGCTATAAAGAAAGATCTTCAATTATATAAGATGAACAAACGAGTGTACTTCAATTATCTAATCAATCAACTTGAATTAGTATATGCAATAAAATCGTGTATCTTGTCGAGTCTATGTGATATCTATGGTGGATTTTGAGATTTCAAAGAGTAGAGTCTAGATCCTCAAAGTCATGTAGTCGTCTACGCCTTTTTTTTTTACAGCTAACAAACGATGTCCCTTCCAGCCATCCATCCATGATTCCTTTTCCATGTTCCTCTTTATAACTTGAGCTATGGTAAAGTTAACCATCCTCTTCACATTTTTTCTGGTCTTTGACATTGTATACTCGCTTAAGTACATTTTCACATTAAACCAACTTAACAATATATATAGCACATCAAAGTAGAACATTTCACCATAATATTGATTTTGATGTTAGACGATTAATTTGAATAAGACATTTGTAAAATACAACAATCAATCGCATCAAATTATGATACGTGTGACTAGTTGTTATCATGTATTATCAGTTGTTGTCACAGCTTTCGTTGTTACGTGTAACTTTGGTTAGTTTGTTATTGTAACCTTACTATGAGTGGTAGCACTGACGGATCTAGATCAAAACTTCAGGGTAACGTCCATTTTTTTACCGTACTTTCAATCAATTGGTGGAGATCCGAAACTGTGATTTAGCAGTGTGTTGTGGTGGAGTGGCGCGTGGTGGACTATGGCTGGAGGTGGGACTGCTAAGGTGGCCGGAGTGCCGAAATGTATGTTTACTTCTTATTATTAACGTAACAAAAAATATTATTTACTCAGGCCTCTAAATCAAATACATCATATTAATGTCTGTTATATTCAATTAGTAAAGTGTATGCATATTCAATAAGCAATATTATTTACATTGCTCAAATATAACTAATCTTTTTTATCACTACATTCATCGAGATATCTAGATTAGACGTCATGGAAAAAATATGAGCTGTTTCAATTTTTTTAGAATAATCATGTAAGCTTTATGAAATATATATTAGCTTTAATAATATATCGCTATTATTTTTAGTACACTTTCCTGATATAATGATTAAAGTGTGATAATGTAGGCTAAGGATAAATAAAAATGAAAAAAAGTTTTGCTTAAGCTCAAGAACTTTTGTATCTCATGTAACGATACTAAAGGCTTTCATAATTAACATCCTATCGTAACACGTGAAATGACGTCAACTTGTGTGTGTATAAAGGCTCAGGGGTCAAGTTATCATACACAGTGTAACAAAAATGAGAAGGGTAGAAGGATACAAAAAAACACAATAGATCACTAAATATGACATAATGAGCCACAAAATATAACACAATGCCGAAAAATACACCATAATGCTAAAGAAAAAGACACAATGAATTGCAAAAATACAACAATGATGAAAAGAAGAAAATGATACAATGCTCCATAAAAGACATAATGATATAACGTATATTCTAAAAACTACAAGCTAAAACCCAAAAAAGTGAAGACCTAAAAACTTACAATGTAGGGTTCGATGAGACGGTTCTAATGTCGCTTGAATGTGTGACACCCGGCAAACTCGGGGTAATATTTTCCAAACATACGAGTCTACCTTAGCGAAAACATTTGCTTAACATACTTGACTAAGTTAGTTGAGTCGGTTTACACGCACGTATTGTCCAGGGTTCAATGATTTGGAGGATCATTGGGGGGTATCATACGCGCACACGAGTCTTGAGTCCCGTTGTTGGTGAACTTGCATAGTTGGATTAAGTGTCGAGCATGAAATGATCTGTATATGATATGCAATGTGTAAATACATGTTTATGTGATTAGATATACTTAACATATGTTAGGATTACATGTTCATGTGTTAGAATGTGTTAACATGTGTTAAAATAGATTAAAACGACAAAACTGTCGAGAACTGGAAACCAGGAATCTGGTGAGGTCGAACCAACTACATACATGTTCATTCGACCCTTGTGAAGGTCGAATGGGCTCTGCAACTTTTTCATCATTTCACAACCCTAACTCGCCTCCAAGTGCTCTCTCTCAACCCCAAACCTGTAAAGAGGAGTTTTTGACCTCGCTTTTTTAGATCCTAACCTACAAACACGTTCTATAACATAAACAAGAGAAGATTCAAGGTGTGTTCTTCATCCAAAACCTTTTTAATCAATTTTCATTCGTTTTTATCAAACCCTAAGTGTCCAGATCTGATTCAAACATGTTTTCATGGATAAAAACCTTTCTAACATCTATCTAAACAAAACCTTTCGTTAATAATGAGTTTTCATACAAAAATCTATGTGTTAATGATGTTAAATGAGATGTTATGTGTTATATGATGTATGAATGAGGAATAGATGATATATTAATGATCTAGGTCTGTTTTAGATGATGATTTATGATTATTATAGGGTGTAATTGATGATTGATGATGTTTTACCCATTTTGGGGGGTTTTGTGCTAGGTCTAGGGTTTGTTCTTGATAGTATTGTTGATGATATGATTGGGGGTTTTCATATACATGATTTATCTTAGCATAATAACCTGCTTATGAAGTGATTTTGATAAGTTTCCATTTTGGGAAAAGAATACATGCATTGATGCGACATTTCCATAATTTGTCATTTTGGGTAAGTTGTGATTCCTTCATGAAACGGACGGATTTCAGGATATAATTGGTAGGGTTTTATGGGAATAGATTAGATGTAATCAAATGCTGTGATTTATGATGTAAGCCCAGTTTAGTTAGCCCTGGATCGGTAGTTCAGTTCGCCGTGGATCGGCAGTTCAGTTAGCCGTGGATCGGCAGTTCGGTTAGTCGTGTATCGGCGGTTCAGTTAGTTCATTGGGTGGTTCATTCGTGGTATCATATTAGTGAGTTCACATGCCTAGCTAGCGTCCTTATAACATAATAGTAACATGATGGATCTTTCGAAACTCATGAAAAGTTTTACTTAAAACATGTGGACTCACCAGCATTATGTGCTGACGATTTTAGCATGTTTTCTCAGGTCGCTATGGTAGCAGCAGTTGATAGGCGCACGGTGTTGCACGACGTGTAGGATTCATTTGCATGGTTTCAAACGTTGTCAAACATATGTCATTTACTTTATGGGATGTAAAGACGTTTTATGCTTCCGCTGTAGTTGTTAACACTTTCAACCTTAATGAATGGTTTACATATCTTTTACATTTAGTTGTCGTTTATTGTGACCGTTGACTTGGATCCTGGTATTTCACACGCCTCGCGGTAAAACTCTGCAAGTGGAATTTAAGGGTGTGACAGAATGAGTTCAATCAGAGTCCGTTTGATATCCTTCCTACGACGTCCTATTTTTCTTTCACTATATATATATATATATATATATATATATATATATATATATATATATGATTCTAACCCTTAAGGTTCATGTACAACTTTTTTATTTTTTTTTTTGTGAAAAATGTAAGAATGAACAAGAAAGTGACACGTGGCATTAACAAAAATATACCATTGATGATATTAGTGTAATTGTGTCATTAGTCAATTTAGAGAAGATATGATGTAATTATTTTCCGAGGTTTTTCTTTTAGATTTTGATAACTCTTTATCGATCATTAATGATCAACATTTAGTGTTTTTACTATGGTTTTTTAATGATCAACGTGGGTGTTTAGTTATTTTTTTTAACGTTTAATTTTTTACACCCCTTTCTTTACACCCTTTGACACCTTTTTTGCACATCTTTGAAGTTGAACTCCTAACCTCACCCAAATTTTTTCTCTAACACTAGGCTATGACCTTAGTAGTTGGATGTTTAGTGATTTACAGAAGGTGTTTTATATTTAATGTATTTTTTGTTATTTTTTACACAAGGTAACAAGGTGTGGTGTTTTATTATATTAATGTAAATTATGTCGTAGTTAAACATGGTGGTGTATCAATCACAATTTTTAAGGCATAAAAACTAAAGCATATTGATATGACTAGTATGAAAATTAAACACATTGATATGAATATAAAACAAAGAAACCCTAAAAAACGCTATAAAGATCAAACATAATTATATGAATAGCTTACATTAGGTGAAAAACAACGATCAATAAAGTATTACACTAAGAGCACCATATTATCGGTTGTGTTTGCCCTAAAATACATTAACTAATTACACCGTACTTTTATTATTATTATTATTATTATTATTATTATTATTATTATTATTATTATTATTATATAAAACACCATACTGTAAATCTGTTAAAACAAAGTATCTTCACTGGTAATGATAAACTTTTTTCTTCGACACGAATTTCATCCCATTGCCTACAAATGATAAAATCGCAGATAAAGATGAGAATGATGGAGTTTAAAATTGTTTCCAATATGAAAGTGGGTTGAAGAAAGAAAGAGTAAGAAACTCGTGTGATTTAAAGGACGGTTTGTGTTTGAGTTTTTTTTAAATGTGTGATTTTACCTATCTACCCTCAAAGTATCTAACCAATTAATTAAAATAAAACACAAATTACAAGTTTGTCATCCATTTAATCTCATCTCCCATTAATATAATCGAATGGACACATTTATTTATTATACTTCTCATAAAACACACCCTTTGTACTCTAACTCCACCCTATATATATGTTAGCTGGTGAAGGCTAAAATCAAATCCTATTTAGTTAAGGAAACTCATGTTAAAAATAAAACTTTTATTCTGAAAAAATTACATGATGTAAAATACTAGTTTTTAAGGGTTTCGGGTAAGAAAAACAAAAAAGTGCTGATGAGTTAAAAAAACAATTTGCGTTGTTACATGTGTTAACTGCCTTTTACATGTTATAGTATACATGTTACAACAAAGTTACATATTTGGAAAAAAAAATCTAACTGGTGCCTTTTTATGCTCAAAACTCTTAATAACAAGTATGTTATATCTTCCACAGGTTTGGTGAACTAAAGGGAGTTTTCATTTCATAATTGCCCTATGTTAACTAACCTATTATGCTTTATTTTTAGCTTGGTTTTTAACGTTTAAATTTATTCCTATGCATGTGTAAGTTTATATGTAAGTAATTTTCATACACAGAATTTGCACATGTATAGGTTGTAGAAAGAAGCGAAATTTGTTCATATTTTTAATTGAAGATACATGAATAACTAATAAACATTGTATATAAACAATTCACTTGTAAATTTAAAGTTAATTTTTTTAAAAACAAATTATTTATCTTCTTCTTCATGCACTAATTTGTTTCCAGAATTAAACATTCCCTAGCACACTAATTTAATAAATACTTGGAAGAACAAGATTTTCATTTTGATATTTTTTTTTTCTAACAACACTTAAATAAAACGAACAAGAATTACTTAAATTTTTGGAATTAAACACTTCCTTCAAGATGTTAGTATTGGTTACTAGGTTAGTTACGTATCAGATTACACATATGACACAACAAATAAAAGATATATACCTTGCCAAAGTCGATTAGCTAGAACACACAATTATAAACTTAACTTGTTAATAATGACTGTATGCTCATTAGGTTTAAATCTTGATGGTTTTACGTTGTTAATTGTTATTGGTTAGAGAGTACCCTTTTACCTCTTGAAACACTTACAAGGACTTTATTAGTCAAATTGTCAATTACTTTATAAATAAAAGTTAACATAATACGCTAGGTGATGCATATATACTTAACTAATAAAACTTTGAATATAAGCCACACACTCTCGATTATGCATGGCATGAACGGCTAATCTCCTACTATGATAGGCAAGTCAATTTGGTATAAATGCTCACATCGTTCTTAATTTAAGTCAGACTAGGACCAATCAAATTTCTAGAAGAAAAGAAAAATGATTAGTCACCCTCAGTTTTGATCACCTAACTAGATGTTACAATCACTCAATTCATAACAATATTGATCCACGTATTCCATTATCCATCAAATCCAAATTTTCACATTTGTTGTGTTGAATATGAATGTTGTGTATCATCATGATTCAGACAATCCACAAGCAAGGTCACATGTGACCCGTTTTGTAATTACACCTGTCTTGACGGGCCACATATTTTCAAGTTCAATTAAAGTCAAATATGAAGTAAGTACCTTACTAGAGAATAAAGATAGTTTCACTCATTTCATTTTCACATGTCTATCACAAGTTTATTTCAATATCATGTCACATTATTAAAAGCTTTTGTCTCCAATTTCACAACAAATTTCGTCCTTTTTTCTCATTAATTTGCTTGTAGAGGCCAACACAACTTTTCTTTTGTCAATTTGTCTCTTTATTTATAGATTAATTATTCGATATGGAACCCATTCACCTTACAAAAATGTCCCCATCAACGATCAATTAAAATTGTTTGTATCGGTGGTAAAAATGAACTTTCAAACCCAGGTTCGCAACACTTTATAATTTTTTACTACTCTATCAGTGACTAGGGGTGTTCAAATTCGGATAATCCGAATTTCGGATATCCGAATTTCGGATAATCCGAAATTTCGGATAGTCAATATTGGGATCCGAATCCGGATCCGAAATTTCGGATATCCGAAATTCGGATTATCCAAATTTCGGATTCGGATTCGGATCATCCAACGGATAATCCGAAACTTAAAAAAATAAATAAAAAATAATAAAAAAAACGTTCTCCTTTATGTCTAAAATGTGAACATGTTAAAAAAACAAAAATCGAAGTTAGATAAGCGAAACTTGAACAAAAAAATGAAAAAGAAACTTACCGTTTGGTGGACGGGGGCTGTGGAGGTCGAAGATAAGGTGGACGGGGGCTGTTATAGAGAAGAGAAGAGGGAACGACTGCTATGGATTGGAGTAGTATGGACTTAGGGTTAGGAGGATTAGGGATTTAGGATTGTGTATTTTGTTATGTAGTGTATATAATATTATATATTTATATATATATATATATTTTTTAATATTCGGATTCGGATAATCCGATTATTCGAAAATTTTCAAAATCAGGATCCGAATCCGAATCCGAAATTTCGGATTATCCGATTTTCGGATATCCGAAAATCGGATTATCCAAAATTTCGGATAATTCGGATTCGGATTATCGGATTTTTCGGATTCGGATTCGGATTTTTTTTAACACCCCTATCAGTGACTACGAAGAACGCAAACCATAAGTTAATGACGTCATTAATTACCCATAGGATGTGTTATTCATAGTGAGTGTGGATCACGTAAGCAGCAGAGCCCCTCACTCTCAGTAATCATGTGATTCACCTAGTGAGTGTAAGAGTGGGTATTTTTCTAGAAAGATATTATAGATGATTAATGTTAATTAATTTGTTAAATAATTACCTATTAAAAACATATAAATAAACAAAAGATTAATGTTTAACCAAAAGCGTGAACCGTTTGAGTCAAAAAAATGTTTGGTTTTAAAAATAACTAGGTTTCCGATAAAATTTGCATTGCAATATTCAGGAACAAAGATTTCACTTTTCTTAAATAGCTAAGAATATAAGTTAAGTGATAAAAACTAAATTAGAAGTGTTTGTGATATTAAAATATTTTAAGGAAGAAATGCAAAGGTGGCCTCAATTTTCTTGGTTTACAATTAAAAAAATGCATTATCCACTTACGTCCATGATCATGCTCACGATGGCTATTTGGCGTGATGTTCACATGAGTGTGAGCTGACATGACATCCTATCTTCTCACACTCAAGCTGCATGCTCCAGGGCAAACTAGAAGTCTTGATTTGGTTATGGGTTTAGGAGATGACGTTGTCGACATTAGGAAACACGCAACCCCTTAAATTGTCATACTTATTTTTTTATTTCTGTTACATACACTAACTTTTCAAATAACGGTTCTTTTTAATTGATCATTTTCGCTTTTGTTTACAAATTTTTCCGATGGAAATTTCCGCAGAAAAATGATTTTCATAATAATATCTAATGAGGGGGAAACGGTTTACAAAGAGAAAGTTTTTCAAAAGTTATTGTGAAATATCTAGTGAAGATTTGACGAGAATAAAATCTTATTTTGAGGATAAAACTTCGATCAAACCTAGTATATTTACCTACCTATTTTGATATACATCACTAGCTGATTACCCCGGGAAGGTCCTGGGGTTGAAAATCTAATATGACTTAATAAAAAATGATAAAAGAAGAAAAAAAATACCAAACGTAAACCGAGTCATATCATTTAATCTGTTACCCAACCTATCCAATTCACTAAATTTTATACATCCACATAACATTAGTAAACAAATGAAAATCTACATCTACATCTACATCTACATCTATACTATATAATAAAAGAAAACACATGAGGGACACATGGCACTCCCTCATGAATTCTCTCATTTTATTATTTAAAATACATTAAACTCAAATTTAATTATAATAATTGATTTTGCAAAACCATGATATAAGTTTATTAAATTAAATTTTAATAATTATATTAATAATCTTAGTTGTAACTGAAATCATTAATAAAAGAAAACACATGATTCTTTTTTATATAACATATTTATATTTATGTATTATTTTTTTTGAACATAATTTATGTATTATTAACTTTGAATTTAAATCATGTACCTTAAATTAACCCATTTTTATAATATTTAATTTGTTATTCTAAGTTTAAAATTAATTTTGTTACAATATTTGACAAATCATTATTAAGTTTTATTATTTTGGTCATTGTTTAATATGTTAAACTATGTTCAGCAAATACATATTAATTTTAAATATTTAAAATAGTTCAAAAGTCAAATAAACAAATCTACATCTACATCTTCTACACTTTATAATAAAAGAAAACATATGAGGGACACATGGCACTTCCCCATGAATTCTCTCTTTTTATTATTTAATATACATTCAACTCAAATTTAATTATAATAATTGAATTTGCAAAACCATGATATAAGTTTATTAAATTAAACTTTAGTAATTATATTAATAATCATAGTTGTAACTAAAATCATTAATAAAATAAAACACAAGATTCTTTTTTATATAACATATTTATATTTATGTATTATTAACTTTGAATTTAAATCATGTACCTTAAATTAACCCATTTTAAAAAAAAATTAATCTGTTCTAAGTTTAAAATTAATTTTGTTACAATATTTGACAAATGATTTTTAAGTTTTATTATTTTGGTCATTGTTTTAGATGTTAAAGTATGTTCAGCAAATATATATTAATTTTAAATGCTTAAAATAGTTCAAAAGTCAAACAAACAAATTAATAATAACACAATGCAATTAGTCAAGCTTTTTTGTGAAACTTTTATATTGTTCAAAACAAATAAATAAAATAAATCAATCAACATTAATCGATTTTATCAATAGTAATAAAAGACAGCACATGGAGTACATAGAACTCCATTATAAAGCCTATGGATGGCAATTAAACCCGAACCCGATGGGTAAACTCGAAACCCGACACATTTGGGATGAGTTTGGGGTCGGGTAATTGGGTATGGGTCCGGGTATGGGATTAGTTTTTAATTTTTTCGCGGGTTTGGGGTGGGTTTGGGATTCGATGATATACCCGTTTACCCGACCCAATTACCCGATAAAGTATACCCGTTTACCCGATTAGATTCCCAATATAATTTCTAATATATCTTTTTAAATATGTATACATAATATATCTAATTGTCCATCTATATTGTCATCTTGTGCTAAAATTACCAAAAATTAGTGTATACTATTTGTTATCTATATATTTGATTGTTTTTATATGATTTAAGTATTTTATATTTATACACTATAATCATTTACATGTATATTTAATAATGCTAAATGTAATTGGTTAATAGTTACCTAATAAATGCTCGTTGGGTTTTTGGTCGGATATAATCAATGAGTAAGTTTAAAATTTAATGGGTTTACCCGAAACCCGCGGGTATACCCGATACCCGATGGGTATTTACCCGACACAAACCCGACGGGTTTTGGGCCGGATTTGGGACAAGCATACCTAATCGGGTATGGGGTTGGTATTACCTAAACCCGACCCATTGCCATCCCTAATAAAGCCTCCCATTTTATTATTTCAAACAATACATTTATTTTAACCCGACTCAGTCAAGTCTACCTTCCTATGATAGTTCTACGCGTGATTATCCATAAAATTCGCTCAATTAAATCAAAGTTTAAAATCCACCATTAAAACGTTTCTAATCAAGTCAATTAACATTCAATTTGTGATTATCAACCAAATTAAGAACAACTATATAACCAGACCTCTATCGCGACTCAAACCCACCAAAAATCACGCTCTTTCACGTTCTAAATCTCTGAAAATCAAAGCTCTTGTGTTCGGCCCTTTGCACTCGTTTATACACCCCTCTGGTACGTTAAAATCCAATTAACATTGGCTTTGCAGTCGATTTATAGTATAGATTAAAAGCCCCATAAAATCCTTCTCGTTCTGTTACGTTTACGTGGTTAATTATAGGATTGGGAAGTTAGGGTTTATAAGTATTAAGAATTTGGGATTTTGATGCTTTCAGGTAGTGTTTAAATACATTATAAATCGAAATTTCAACGACAGACAATCACTCAGACCAACTGGTCTGGGCGCTGGTTAAATAAAGAACAGATGCAGGTTCGAGACCTGTCCTAAGCGTCTGGTCATTTTAATTTTGTTGTTTTAAAATTTGATGCTTTCAGGTAAGGATTAACTTTATTATGAAATGAAATAACAGCACCGACAGGCACCCAGATCAGTGGTTTGGGCACCTTTATACAACCGAGAGGTCTCTGGTTCGAACCCCCCGATGGGCGGTTCAACCTTTTTTTTTTTCTTTTTCTTCATTTTTGATTTGTATGTATTATAATGATAATATACATAAAACCTTAAATTATTTATTTTAAATACATAAACGAGTCCAACATTTTTATAAAAATTACCCCAGCCTTATAAGACCCCAAGGTTTATGTTTATAATTTTATTTTGCTGAAAAATATTTATTTATTATTTTTAATGTATTTATTTTGTTTAAACCATAATTAATTCATAGAAAATTCATTTTTAATCATTTTAATACCAAAATTTTTGTGTAGTCATTTCTAACCATATAAAACCTTATGATATATTTATTTTTGCAAAAATAATACTTTTCGATTTAATCCTATTTAATTGATTATATTTGATTAAATTTTGTTTTAAATGAAAATTATATGAAAAATAATTTTTAAAATGATCTTTCACTTATATTGCATATTATCTACTCTTATAAAATGAAAATAATATTTTTTTTTCATTTCACTTGTATTTAAATCCCAATTGTTGCATTTTAATGTCAACATTCATACTTTTTTAACATGCAAGTTCAAACATGAAACATAAAATGTATTACTTAAATACCAAGTTATAAATAACAAAAAACAACAACAACGAAAACAACAATGATGACGACGACAACAACAACAACAACAACAAAAATAATAATAATAATAATAATTATTATTATAATTATAATAATAGAAAAATTCATTATCATCTTATGCGTCATATTAAAGATGAAACATTTTGGGCTTACATGTGAATGTGATATATTGCTATGGATAGTAGCAGTATTTGCATTTCTAATGACATGATTCCCGATACCTGCATATGTTCTAGATTACACATTTATTCCATAACAAATTTGTGTATAATAATATTTTTAATCACTGATAACATATATAACAAAGATAAAACTCACCCTTATTCATAACAGTTGGTATAGTCTGTAATGAATATAATATTATAAGATGAAATTAGTCTTTGAACATTCATATAATTAGAGTAGAGAAACACAAATATATATACCAATAGTGAAGCAGAAGGGTCATCGATAACCTTGAAGAACGATTATAATAGTTTCATACAAAATATAATGACCTGGACAATGGAAGGAAGTTGACGAGATAATATAAATTAAAGGTATCATGAGATACGACATCATAACGGACGTATAAAAACAAGTCAAAGAGACTTGGTTTGACGCCGTGGCGGTTGGTTAGTATAATCCCTCGACGCTTATCGACAACAAAGCCTGTAGCATGGGTCGGTAGAACGTGCGGATTCAGTGTCAAAGGCTCGAGAAGAAGTGGTGCGGAGCACAACAATCGCAGGAATAACCTTGTGCAGGGCCTTCCTCTAGTCTTCAGCAGTTGGGTGGTTGTTGCTAAAAGAAGGATCGATTTCAATAGATAGCTCTGATTGTAATATCTCCGATGAGTCTTCCATCTCCGGTGATGTGATGAGGAGTTTTAAGAAGCTTCGTTGCTTTAGTTCCACTTCTCCGGCCAGGTAGATCGATTAGGTTGAGAGAGAGGATTAGGGTTTGGGGTGAGAAGGGAGGATTAGGGTTTGTGGTGAGAAGATAGATGATAGGTAGGAGATCGAGATTAGAATAGGTTTTTTTTTTATTTATTTTAATAATAAAAACGGAAAAATTAAAAAATAATAAACTATCCACCTCATTATGCCATGTGGCACATTCAGGGGGGGTTGAGGTCAGCATTGAACGCCACGTCAGCAACTATCAATTCTTATATATATATATATATATATATATATAGATTTTATACACGCTATAACATGTTATATAATTAGTGACACGTCGACATGTATATATTGGTTCTCATGATATCCATTTATCAAATTTGATAGAGGATAATATATAGAATTGTCCTCATGCGTGGATACATGTAATCGGTTCTGTTGATCGCATATTGTACGGTTCTTTGTCAAGATGACCACACACCTCCCTGCAGAAACTATGAAGCATTATCAGACCACCTACAGTGGTCCCTAGATTGGGTGGGTAAGGGGCAAAAAAAAACGCCCCATAATGTTGGGCAACACCACCCCCTTGGGTGTGGAAGGGGCGAATTTGCTTTGGTCTTTTTTTTCCCTACACATGGATTTGAGGTGAAAATTCCCTTTTTCTTTGGAGTCAATCACATCACCGCAAATGGCAAATGGGCATGAAAAATCCTCTAACCACTACGTGTGGTCTTAATTTTCTTTTTTGAATAACAAATACTTAAGTTTCAAAAGGTAATATTTTATCACCTAATTAATGTGCGACTTTGGATCATAAAAACAGTAAACTACTTATTTAATGATAAGGCTGGTGGGTGTGGAGGATGGTAGTCCTTTGTAGCGCCCCAAATCTCATAAACGCGTGTAATCGTTTTGATACATAATTTGGGGCCTAAGTCAAAACCGAATAAATATTTGTTTTTATTGTTTTAAGTCAAACAATATTACAAGTAAAACATGTTACAAAAACTTCGTTAGTATTTTATTACATATAACCTGAAAATCATACTTGGGGGACTTGATGTGCCATATTATACAAGTTCAATGGAGGGGCCATAAGAGTAACATAGTGGAAGTCGACATATCAGTCTGATATGTCGACAATTACACACTAATCTCACACACAAGGCCTTCGATCCAAGAACAAGTCTAAATCAAGCTTAATCAGAAGAGATTTCACTTGCATTAATGCTTAAACAGTTCATCTAATCCTTACAAACGTCTAGGTGTGAATGCAAGTGGTTTCAAGTAGGCACGAAGCCATGGATGTGAGGCTAAGGTAGCTTTGCGCGAGGTAAATCAATTGATGACTTAAATTCTGATACATTACGCATATATATACATGTATATATTTATGACTTAAGTACTACTAAATAGTATATATGTAGTATGTTTTGTTGTATGCTTGAATCCGTGATTAGGACTTAGATAGATAGTCCAAGATAAATTTGAAACCGTGTATGTTTATGACCTTAGTTGAAGCTGTCACACCCCGCCTAGGAGGAAACACGGGATGCAACCACCAAAGGTTTTCAAGCACAAGATTTGAGCAAACATTCCATTTTATTCAATAATAAAAGTACCAAACTTGTTCGACGAGTACAACCATCACAAAACATTGTTTAAAACCATACATAGGAGACCATAAGTTTTGAAAACACAAATAGTGATAATGGTGAATGAATGCCCAAACGAATCCCAAGTTCCATCCATAGCTTAGTTACCTGAAAAACATGCATAAAAACTTTGTCAACATAAAGTTGGTGAGTTCACAGGTTTTGAAATAAACAAAAATGTAAAGTTTAATGAAATCCATGAATGACCCATCGTTGTCTAGCTAAGATCAGTGATATTAAACGATCATGAGTCCATAACCAAACCTTGACGAGTGGCTGTCACACCCTCAAATTCCACATGCAAGGTTTTACCGCGAGGCGCGTGACACATCAGGATCCAAGTCAACGGTCACAATAAACGAAAACTATATGATATGAAAACAACGAAAACCATTCATTAAGTTCTCAAAATGTAACCACAAAAACGGAAGCATAAAACCTCTTTGCAGCTCGAAAAGTAAAAGTTACAAGTCTGATAATGTTCAAAACCATGCAAGTGAAATCCTAGACGCCGTGCGACACTAACACACCGTGCGCCTATCAAAAGCTGCTACCTTAGCGACCTGAGAAAACATGCTTAAAAGGTCAGCACAAAATGATGGTGAGTTCACAGGTTTTTAAGTAAAATGTTTCCAAAAGTTTGAGTGATTCTATCATGTTACTGTTATGTTAAAAGAATGCCAACCTAGGCATATGAAACCGCTGATACGATACCAGGTGTGAAACACCCACGTGTAGCCGAACTGCCAACCCAGGCATAACTGAACTACTGATCCACGGTGAACTGAACGGTCGAGCCCAGGCAACCGAACTACCGAACCACGGCTAACTGAACTATTGTCCAACGGTAAAACTGAACTATCGTACTGTAAGAACACAAAGTAACACCAGCATAACATGATTAGTATGAAAACAAGTACGTAGCATGTTTCTCCCCCGAAAATGTAAACACTGAAAGAGGAGCCGTGAAACTCACCTTAGGTTGCGTCTTCAAGTTAATAAGGATCCTGAAACGAACTGATAGTCCCCACTACCGGCGACCTATCATAATGTTTGTATGAGTGTTCCGACTATTAACCCATAGGTTAACTAGTCCCTGATTGTCCAGATCATGACCACGTATGTTTAAAAATGCGGTTTAAACGTTAACCTGACACACCAGACAGACCTGACATCCCGTTGGTGACCCGTTACACTAATTGATCAAGTATATATAGTTAATAGACAAGAATCATGCATAAAACACTTAGTTTGCATCAAAGATCGCACGTATGAAGTCGTAAGGTCGAATCAGCAAGTTACCGGACCAATTTGAACAATCTGCAAGTCCATTCGACCCATTTATGTGTCCATTCGATCCATAAGTAAGTTAGTTTGACCCTATACATGTTCATTGATGTCGTGTGGGTGTTTTAAGAAAACTAGACTTCTTTTCAAAAAGGGCAAAGTCGCAGGGAGATGCCAAAAGCTTTGATTGAAAAGACGAGCAAGTTGGAAAACAGAAAAACATTTACAAGTTTTAAATTTATAATTTAAAACGATAGTTGCTCGATGTTCTAAACCCGACACGATAGGCAAGCGCACCTATCGTATATAGTATAGAAATGTGCAAGTACCGAGTATCGAATCCGTGGACACGATGTTTACTACTCAGCTTCCTAAAATTACTTAAAAGACTTTTTAAAATGCAAGGAAAAGTAAAAAGAGAGATGAAAACTTTTTATGAAAAATCAATAGCAAAACAATGGTGTTGCTTCGGTATTAGATGGAACCTGGTATGAAAATAGTTATCTTTATTTTATAGTGGTGTGTTTGAGCGCGCACTTATGCTTAACTTAGAATTGCAACTGCATTTTCTAGAGGTGACTGTTTTCGCAAAGCTGTACAAACGACTGTGTTCTTAATGTTATTATGAGGGTCTCCCGACCTGGTGAGCTCACCTCTCAACACTGGAAAGAAAGTGACTCGAGACTGTGTCGACTCAACCCTGAATTACCCGCCTCCCGGTGTTACGATATAGACATTAGACTACTCTAGACTTTTATGAATAACTTGTCGGTGGCCGGAGCATGACCGAGAAAGTTAACACTTAATATCATAGAGGAGTCGTGACTTACCAGCACACGTGCATCCCCTACTTGGTTTAATTAACTTATCAAAAAGTGACTGGTCTATCATTAACTGTGCGGCAGTATAATGATGAAATAAAATAAAGACCGTTTTATTTCAACACTAGTTCATCAATCCTTAACCCACCTCAAAGCTTCACATAGACCATGAAACCAAGATGTAAGATTAAGGATTAACTTATCATTAGGACCGAGTATAAAGACCTTACCGACCCTAAATGAGATCTTGATAATAGAGGATTAAGTCTCAAAGTGTGTGTATTTCTACCCACAAATGGACTAATCACTACTCATGGGTTTAAGTTCACAAGCGCATGGGTTTTTACACACCATGGGTACACTCATGAGTCCTTCCCATTTCCTATCAAGACACTCACACGACAAAAGACTAAGTGATTTGTTAATTAGACCATTAAACAAAGTTTAGAATAGTAAGAATTGTTAAGAACACAAAAAACCACTTTAAAATAAAAGATAAACTATATTAATTCATACCAAGTGCCCATCCTTACCCTAACAACACCAATAGAAATCTAGCCTAGCATGGTTAATACAACAAGCTCACAAGGTTGGGTTTGTGTACAAGACATGGTGGAAGGTTGTATGAAGATTTCTAAGGGTTTTGGATGATTTTGGGGTGTTTCTCTCTCACTCAAGGTGTTTGTGGAGTGATCCCAGGCTCCAAGGGACACCTCTAAACCTCTTAGGGGGTAGAAACTTCGTGGAGAAGTGTTGGTTTGCGAGTGGGAAGGGATGCTTCAAAATGTGGGGTGAAGTCCTCTATTTATAGGTATTTCAGCTCTTGCATGCCCTCGACAACGTTCTGGCACGCCCATGCTCGACAACGGGTACTGTTGCAGAGTCCTTTGTGCAGAAACTATTGGTTAGTTGCTGAGCACGCCCGTGCTCATACATATGGCACACCCGTGCCAACCTGGAAAACTAACCGTCTTGTCCGTCTTGGTCGGTTTTGGCCTTGGAGAACACGCTGGAGTAAAGCACGACCGTGCTACAACACTAAGCACGCCCGTGCACCTCCTGAAACTCTGAAATTGACCTCCTTTGACTTGGAAATGTTGACTTGTTCACCCGGGAAGGTTGCACGGCCGTGAGCACGGTCGTGCCATGTCTGGAAGATCTTCAAAGTCTTCAAATCTTCGTCCTTTTTGTGCGGGTTTTCACTTCTTTTTGTCACTAGACCTCCGAACCTGCATTTATCAACAAAGAAAGATAAATCCTGATAAAACAAAGATAAAAGCACGGTTTAGAGTGTAAAACTGGTGATAATTATATGTGAAAACATATCAATTTCTCGGCACATCACCCATTCAACCAAAACACAAGTTCATTCGACCTAAATCGTGTACGTTCGACCCAACTGAAGTTCATTCGATCCTGATAAAGGTTGGTTCGACCCTATGAGGTCTTTATTCGACCCTACGTGTGTGGAATGAGTTTCAGGTTCGACCCCAAGCTGCACAGTCACACCAAAACACATCTAAACAGTCTGAAAACGTCACGAAACACCACAAATCACAGCAGTCCACTACCATTAATCTATCCCCACAAAACATTACCAATTTTACCTCAAAATCAGTCCGTTTAACAAGTTACCCAAAATAGCAAATTATGGAAATGTCACATCATACGCATGCAATCTTTACCCGATATGCAAACTTATCAAAATCATCTATCAATTAGCTCAATATGCTCAGATTATCATGTTTAATAAAACCCCTAATCATTTCATTATCAATAACATCATGAACAAGCCCTAGACCTAACACAAAATCCCCAAAATGAGCAAAACATCATCAATAACCAATTGTGACCCATATCAATCATAAATCATCATCAATAACAATCCTAGATCATTGTTATATCATCTATACAATAATCAATCATCAAAAAAATCCATACAAGTACCTAACACATCATATAACACCATTGACACATGTATTTAGCATGAAAACTCATTGTTAATGAAAAGGTTTGTTTAAGAAGATGTTAGAAAGGTTTTTATCCATGAAAACATGTTTGAATCAGATCTGGACACTTAGGGTTTGATAAAAACGAATTAAAATTGATGAAAATGGTTTTAGATTAAGAACACACCTTGAATCTTCTCTTGTTTGTGATATATAGGATATGTTTATGTTAGGATTTGAAAAACAAGGTAAAAAACTCCTATCTACTGGTTTGGGATTGAGAGAGAGAAAGAGAAAGAGAGAGAGAGAGAGAGAGAGAGCACTTAGAGGCATTTAGGGTTTGTGAAATGACGAAAAGTTGCAAAGTATGGTATTTATAGGTGATGTTCATTCGACCCTTACAGAGGTCGAATGAGTTCCTAATAAGCTGGTTCGAACCCCCATGAGGTCGAACCAGTTTCCATACTTCTCAGTTTCTATGGTTTTGTCATTTAAACGCGCTTCAACACATGTTAACCCATTCTAACGCATAAACATGCAATCCTAACATATGTTTAACATGTATAATCATATAAACATCACTTAAACACGTATTCACACGTTACACATCATATATGAAGTGATTCAAGTTTATCATCTAATCCAATTATGTAAGTTCACCAACAACGGCACTCAAGACTCGTGTGTGCGTAAGATGACCTCAATGATCCTCCGAATCATTGAACCCTGGACAATATGTAATATGTCCCTACTTAACTGACCCAGTTAAGTATGTTAAATAAACGTTTTCGCTAAGGTAGACTTATATGTTTGAAAAATGTTACCCTGAGTTTGCCGGGTGTCACGGTGGTGCCTCGCACATCGCACAATAAAGATAATGTATCATCGTAAAAGAAATACAAGCACTCCTTTGTCGTATGTATCCGGGTTAGAGCGACTAACCAAGAGTGAAGGTGTCAACCCAATATATCTATTCAAGCGTTTCTAGGCTAAATCCATAGCTAATGGTTACGGTAAACTAATTACACGAGGGCTTTAGAGAGTACTCTAAACATATTGTCTCATGTACACCGGTCTGCTAGGAATTCATTCTAAAACCAGTAAACAATGCATGCTTTTCCCCAAAATATAAAATAGTAAAAAGGGGCCGTGAAACTCACCTCAAGTCCGTGTGTAGTCTAGCAAGAATGTATGTCCGACAACTAGGTATCCCGACCTACACGTCCTATTTACATATATGGACACTTTAGATCTATCGAAAAGGTCCATGGCACTCATAGTACACCCAATCTTTTGTGATACATTTGTTTAGTTTCCTTGGTGACGTTTATGTTACTCGAAAATGGTAGTTTAAATAGGAAAAACCGATTTTCTATACCTTGGTTCCTAACACATGTTATTATTAATGATAAAACATATGCATTTGTTCAAAACAAGTTATATTATTTATAATCTACACGTGACCTTTGTTATACGAATATTCGAGCTCACATATATGTGTATTTCAACGCAAAACCATAGGTATTTATGCCCATGAGACTTACACACATATGCATTTTGTATCCGTTTATTCACCCACAATACTCTCAACCATATATCCTCACATATCTAATACTAATATAACTACACCTAGTCTCCTAAGCCATAGCCAACTACCAATAGTTAGCACCTCTTAGTCAGACTAAACTCATACATAAATGTCTACCTACACGATACGCACTAGTACACTACTCTTTAAAACGATTAACTTGGCAACTTATCCTGTATGCCTTTTCACAAAGCCTATTCGCCAGATTGGCACACACTTATTACGCACCTTGTGCCTTGAAACAAGTAGACTCTACGAGCCCAAAGAGATGCCTTAACGATCCTTACAAACAAACGATCTTTCAATGCATAAATTTCGTAAAAGTTTAACAATTAAAATGTTCCAAGTTTACCCAGTCCTAACGGGTAACACTTAGATTTTCCCAAATATTTTATAACAATTAAAAATTTTCGACTTCTCAACCCACAAGTTAAAGAAATGTTTAAATACAGAAAACTCTATTTTCCAAAATTCGTCAAGGCATCTGGGATCATTCACAACCTTCACGCCATTTTAAATCTTGGTCTTTTGAAACACAATAGATTTACACATACTTCATGAAATGATTTTATCTTGCAACTTATAAACTTTCATTGCATATTTTACAAGTCAAATGTAAACCTTCTTGTTTTCATACAATGGATCCAATATATGTTTTTGGGAGAAATTTGCAACTAATAATATGCCTTATAACACTTTTTAAACTCGACTTCTTGTAAGCACATGAAAATGTATACCTAGGAAATCTTTTCATATGAACCTGTTTTAAATCTAAAACACACTTCGATTTCTAAAAAGTTATTCTCATGCATTACTACTATTCTTTCAACAATATCACAAAGTTCGAGTAAACTGCGAAAATTTATCTTTTTACACTTGTACTCTTTCAGTTGCAAAACTTTTGGTTTAAACAATGAACATATCCTCTTATCAGAATGTTGCTAAATGTCTTTTATCGTATAATGCATATATGTAAAGTTACTAAATCTTAACTCGCATGTCAGTAGGCTATACACCTATTCCGTGCACTCTCACTTGCCGTAAATTTCATTATCTTATTCTTGCACCATAGTTATCTCTAACACGTTATTTGTGATTTTTTTTTTCACACTGCTTATTTGCAAGAGTTGAACTCGTTTACTTTCATTTTGCGCAACGGTGCGATTTACTCGATTTATATCATACTATTCTTTCAATCGAAATTTTATGCTATACTTATATACTTACATGAACGCATATTTGGTATGCATATTTTCTTTTCTGTTTTGAGCAAAACCCCGTTATACTTTACATTATTTTGTTCATCATCATGGTCAATGAACATACTAATTGATAACTCATATGAGATCTAAGCCAGTGCCCACGTACGACTCGGATTAGAGTATTTCTCTAATCCGAGGGGAACGGTGAAATTCTCAGAGTTTATCAATAAGAGTGTTTAGAGCCAACGATGTGAACAGAAGTTACCGATTAAGGGTGAACCCAAAAGGGAAGAACCTCTAACCATGTCTATTACTTACACGTTACTCTCATTACGGTTAAAGGGTAAACCCGAAAGGGAAGGACATCTAACCATGTCATGATTGAACATTATTTCATTAGAGTGGTTATTACATATTGATTGCATGCATTTGTTCCTGGTATTACTTAGGATAGGGTTATGGAAAAGCATAACACCCTAGTGTAAGGTAAATCGATGATTACGGTCCGGAATGCAATCATGGGTTTACAGGTACATGAGGGTGGTGTGTAATTCTATTTAGGTTGTTGGTAGACAATCAATACGAGTCCAAAGTATCGGGAGTGTGGTGGGTCAGCTGCGGTGCACCCTATATATAAGCATAAACGATACCGCGGGAGCGGACTAGGAGTTTGACTAAGAACCTACCCATTACTCTCTCTTCATTAGATCGTTGACTAATAGCTAGTATTTTCGATAAGAACTTTCTTACTTGAGCTTCAATTCGTCTTCCTAGAGTCTTTCTCTTGACCACTCACACAGAAAACACGAACCTTATGTACTCTTACACTCTTGAATATTTGGATACTTGCTGCCTACTCTAATAACATTTAGTCAAAAACTTTTCTAAAGTAGGGGAAACTGCTTCATTAGTACCTCTGCCCTCACCAGTTACTCATTTCCAAAACTTTTCTCATTTAAACTCTCAACTTCCTAACCTCGGGTCAACTATCAAAGATTTTTGAAACTTTTACTTTGGATATTTGACAACTACTTTCAATTTTATCAAAACATGACAGATCTAATTATTTTTTTAAAACATACTTGCCATTTTACAACACTTTTTGTCTCATAGAAACCTCCACTTGCAAGAAATTTCGAGAAGAAATTTTCTAAAGTATAGGGAGACTGTGACATCCGTCACCCTCATCTTTTAGTAGGTTGTAAATTGTAGTCCTTCATGTTTTCAAATGTTTCTATTCTAATCCCTTGTAAGTTTTGTCGTTTGCAAATTTAATAAAATATCGAACTTAGTATTTATTTCGAAATGGATTTATAAAAAATTAAAATTTTAAAGTTCATTAGGTTTTTTTGTAACAATTAAACGTTTAAAGTTTATTGAAAATTTTGGGAAATATCAAAATGTATAAGTTTGTTTTATTACAAGTTTAAAAAAAAACATTTAAATGAAACCTTTAATGATGGTTTTCAATTTTCAGTTTCAAAATCCTTGCATCTCCATTATTTCTTGACTGTTACAATAATTAATTACACAAATTAGGATGATTAAACCGTTAATTAAGACCCATGGTTTGTAACCGCCGAGCCTTGTAACCAAATCATTTATAAGTTTCTTTCTAATCGCGTATTATATAAACCATAGGTCCCGTACGTTTTCTGCCCCTCCACACATCATAAACCCTCACAAAAATTATTCTAATCATGTGCTGAAGGGCTCCAATTTGTGAAGCTATGGTGTGGCCCTTCCTACTCATTTTTAGTGCATAATCGTTCGTTGTAAGGATACTTTCTTTATGCCGTTTTGTTTCATTATCCTTCTTTTACAAAAGCCCCATAATATCATTGATGATTGTTTTTGATATTGTGTTATTAATTTTAAGGTTAGGGTTAGGGTTTATGGAGTGTTTTGGGGAAGAAAAAGATGATAGGTTTTAAACATTTTAAATAAATTTTCAATCAAAAGAATTCAACATAAATGGTGGTGGTGTAGTGGTTAATGTTCCATGATGTTACCAAGGGGAACCCGGGTTCGAACTAGGAAACCCAATTCCCATTTTCGTTTTTCTTTTATTTATTTATTTATTAATTTATTTACTCATTTTAGAATATTATGAATATCCTAAATCTTTAAATATTCATAATAAATTCATTTTTATCCAAAAACTATAAAAATTTAGGTGTAGCTTCTTGACACCTCATAAAAAATTACCACACTTTTATTTTCTGGAAAATGTTTTATTTTATATTTTTATTGAATTAAATTGTTTTAATCATATTTAATTGATTAAAAATTCATTTTTTATGATTTTAATCTCAAATTTTTTGGGAAATTATTTCTAATCATCATGAACTGAAATAAAAATATTTGGTTCAGAAAACATTAATTTTTATTAATTTTTCTATTTTTAATCATTTAAACATGATTTAATCTCATTAAATCAGTTTTAAGTATAAATAAGTTTATAAAATTATGGGAAAAGTATTTTCATTAATTTACATCAGAAAGCATCCATTTTCTATAAAAATAGCATTTTTGGGTCATGTCTTGTATTATTAGCATTATTTATGTTTAATTAGACATAATTAAATATTTATTTATTTACACTATTTAAACATCTATTTTATAAATACTTTTCTTATAAAATAAAAATGTTTTATGTTTGAAAATCTTAATTACCATTTGTTGGATCATTGTGAAACTCATAATTAGTTAGTTATACATTTATGATTATTGTATTTATTTTAATTTAGTTAAAGTAATTAACTAAATTATTTTGCCTTAATTATTCCGCAACATATTTTACGCAAATATTCAATTAGTAATAATTATATTACCTACACCACATTTATAAACTTTGATATATCATTTTTGATATACAACTTCTTTTTGATATACAACTTCTACATTAATTTGATTTATCATAAAAACTCTAATGCCCCAAAACGACTTAGCAAACTCTAATGCCTTAGACCCTAGTTTCCTTAGACTTTTTAGACGCTTCCTTATTAGTATTCCTACACATCATAGGTTGAATTCTTCGGAATTCACATTACTTAGCTCACGACCGCTTAAGTTGGATTTCGATCGCTTTCGCAAACTGTGAGTATATATTTCCCCCTTTTTACTGTTTTACTATTTTGGGGTGACTCATGTACCTATTATCAAGTTTCTATTTCTTGTTACTAAAAAACAATTCTTATGTGTGTTTGCTTGTGTCATTTCGTGTATCTATGACTTGTTAAATCATTAACCGTTGCGGCCTGACATTTCAATGAATAGTACTATGGTATATACCCTTATGACTTTGTTGAGAGTCCTTGTCATTGCTATGTATTGCAATACTACTAGCGCATACTATATAAATTTGCTTTCTTTTCATAGGGTTGATTTGACCCGGATACCACTTATTACATTTTGCAAAATAACACATGAATTGCTAAATTTTCTTTACTATATGTATCAAACGGGTATGCTCATCAATACATTTTTGTATTGACCAAATTATTTTCGTACATGTTTCAGGTTCTTATGAGATCACTTCTAAGCTTTTGGAACTTAGACGTAGATTAAGATTTACTGTATTTTGGTTTTAGATTGCTAGTTTTAATTGTTGTATTTCTTTCAATGTAATAAATTATTCAATTCAATGTATCAAAAATTTACATTTCTAGTCCATGAGCTATTGAACAATCGTCACTACGTGACACCTCGATGTTTCCGCCATCGGTTGGGGTGTTACATAACGACAATAGTTAACTGGGTTTAGTGTTAGGGACAGAGCCGGCCCTTAAGGGGTGCGGGGAGGACTCCCGGCTCGGGCCCAATTTCTCGGGGGCACATTGACTCTCCGGCAATTCAAGTTTTCTTAACAGTGATGTCCTTAATTCGATGGATTTTTGTATGTTTGAGCCCCAAAATTGTCAATAAAGTATTAAACAAAGTTAATGGTAGTTTATATAAACTAGAAAGTAAAGAAATGTTGAGAGGTGCTAAGAATTAAAAAAGAAAATGAAATAGTTTGAAAAAAATTGCAACTTTATTAATGAGTGTAAGACTAGAGCGGATGAAAAAAATGAAATGAAGAGAGCTCACACTTAGTTATTTTTGCTTTTTGCCAATTGGTTTTGACTTCCTTTTTAACTTTTATATTAGGGGGGACGGGGCGCTACCAGAATTGGACACGTGTATCTCACTACCAGCACAGTAACACCGCCGCCACCCGTGCTGGTAGGGGTCTCGTGAACCGTTTTCTTGTTGTAGTTAACGGGCTGGTAACCGTGTATTTTTTTATTTTTTAATTTACTTTAATACCTTTTTATTTATTTATAACCATTTTAAAGCAACGTTTTGTTTATTTTTTTACTTAAATCGTTTGTTTAAAATAAATAAAACCAAAAGTAAATAAAAAACATAAGACAATATTTATTAATATTAAACATAAATAAAAATACATAAAAACATAGAAGATAAAGCTTAGAGTTGACGCATGAGTTGCCAGGCCTGGAGATGCTCAAAGTTGCTGCGGTAACGAGCCGCATAGTTCACCCGGGTCAACTCCACAGCCAACTCCGGCACAATGCCTGGGTGTCGTCTCATGGTGCGCTCATAGCAGGTGGTCCACTGATCGCATTTATTGTTTAGATCGGTCCATTTTCTCTGTAGGCTCTCAATTGTGCGGTCGCTTTCGCCTATTTGTTGTTTGAAGTCAGCCAAGACACGGTCCCAGAAGCTTGTTTGGCGACCTCCTGAGCCCCCCCGAGCCCCTACGGGGTTGGCGTTGCAACGATGAGTCGTTTTGTGTGTCCTTAATGCACACAACCAAAGCAATTTCTTCGTTTTCGGCCCAACGAGTCATTTTGAAGGTTTGAAGGTGTGGGTGTTATTGTTGATGTTCAAGTGTGTTTTCATCACCGTCGTTTATATACAAAAAAACCCAACCGTATTGCATGTTAAAAATTGAATTTCTCTGACGATTAGATAAGATCGATTTTAATGAGAATAAATTTTTTTGACCGTGTTGGGTGGAGACGGTAGAGAAATAAATACGGTCTGACGGTTTGGTGATAAAATTTATAAACCGTGTGAATTTAAAAAAAAAGTTTGTATTTGTATTTAAATGAAAAAAAAATAGAATCAGTGGAGTGCTGCCTATAAAAAAATGTTTCAGTAAAGTAAATCAGTTAAGTGATGTGCCAGTGCATAATTGGTTAAAATTAGTGAAAGAAAAATCATTTTCTAGTGGTACCCCTTTCACCCTTAGGCCAAGAGGGGTGCTTGTAGAATATATTGTTTCTTTCACTGATTTTAACCAATCTTGCTTTGCCACATCATTTCACTGATTTACTTCACTGAAACACGTTTTTGTAGGCAGCACTCCACTGATTCTTTTATTTATTTTCATTTACATACCCAAACTTTTTTTTTTTACATTTTTACACGGTTTTACTATTTAATTACTATTTCAACCGTTCCACCAAACGGTCAACCAAATTTAAGTTTTTTTATCTTGGAAACCGTCGAGTAAATTGACGAGGAGTTGGCTATCGATCCGGAGCTTGACGAGGAGTTGGCTATCGAATTCGCTCAATATGAGTATGAGGTTCGATACGGCAGCGCTTTCGACCATGTCGAGGCATGGTAAATGTTGCGCAAACTTTAAGTGTTTTTCTTTGTTTTTAATGTATGTTTTTAGTATTTATTGATGCAAGGTTTTTTTATTTACTTTACATTCTAATAAACATACGTTTAATACAAACCCTAAATAAATAAACGTTATACATATAAAAGAAATGGTAAAAATAAAGAACACAAAACACACGGGGTTAAACTGAAAATTTTGGATTTTATAAAAACCAACAAAGCAACCGGTACCAGCATGGTAAAAATAACAAGCAAAACGGTCCACGAGAATACTATTAGCGTGGGTGGCAGCGGTGTTACCGTGCTGGTAGTTGGTACCCGTGAACAATTCGGTAGATGCCCCGTCCCCTTAGACGTGTCTATATTTAAACCAATAAAACGACGGGGAAGGATCTGATCTGTAAAGCATTGTTTTGATACGGAAGATTTTCACAACATGCATACGTCACATCATGTGCTTTCCTATCTATCTGAGATAATTTATATTATTTTTCTTGAGAGGCATCTGAGATTTAAAATACTTTGTACTAGGCAACTTTTCCTTCTTTTTTTTTTTTTATTTCCGGGAGTTTAGAATTAAATAATTTTAAGTTTGTAGGGTTGGATTGTAATAATTTTAATTTGAAAATTAAAATTTAACAGGCATAATTTATCTTTATTTTTATTTTACTAGATTAAAACTAACTCGGTTTAATCCAGTTAGTTATGCATTCTATTGACTCATTTACACTTTATGACATGTCACGTAGGCAGAAAACTAATTGAGTTAAACCAGTTAGTTGTCATCCAGTAAAATAAAAATCAATACAAGTTGGGCTTGTTAGATTCTAGTTTTGAAATTGGGATTATCGTCTTCCAACTTAACAAAGTTGAGATTATTTAATTCCAATTCCGCTACACATTGGATTTTCTTTATTTTTTATAATTGCAAAAAATTAAACATTTTGAATATACATTTAAAAACATTTTTATTTCACTTAGAATAAACAAAGTTATATCAAATATTAGACTATCTTTATTCTCCAATGGGCTCTAGGAGATCAAACCCTGGGATGCCCTTACCATTAGGCTATGTTGTCCTCCTTACCTTGAATCGGTGCCAAAGTCACACCTCCACCAATTGTACTGAAGTTTTTTTGTTTTTATTTTCTTTCTTAACTGTTTAAGGGGGGAGGGATGGGGTACACCCCTAGATAGGAAAAAAGATGGGGAAGAGAATAGAAAGCATGACGTGGTGCTAAGGTGAAGGTGTTGAGGTGAAGGCTGAGGGAATGGGGGAGTACACCTCACAACTTTAGAGTGAGCTCATCCTAAGGAGCCCTTAGGTGAGGTGTCCTTGCACAAGGGCTTGAGTTTTCCTAGGTTCATGCGATGAGGTGGACCCAAAGGAAAAAAATTATTTAAATATTGTGTGTAACGGGTAGATAATGAGGTAGAAAATAAGAATGACAGGTATATTTGTAGAGTTGGAGATGTAATTAAGGTTTTTAAGAATTTATAAGTATATTATGTGACAGATGACATAGCATTGAAGAGAGTCTAATATAACTCTAAAATATTCGATTACAAAATATTACACAACATGTTTATTAAACCACAAGTTAATTATGCACTTGTTTATGGGTTCATAAACACGTATAAGCATTGAAGAATCGAAGGTATACAAAAATGTTATAGGAGCAGGGGGGGGTTCGTGATACAGGCATATGATGCACGTGATACACCGCCCCGCCACTCATGTGATGGACAAAAATCATCACGGTTGTGATTTACATCATGACCGTGACAAAGGTCTGTAGGGTGAGTGGTTTGTTTGTTGGGGATGGGGTGTAATGTTGTGATTTGTTGGTTTTTTTTTCTCTTGGATTGACTGGGAATGATTTAGCGATGTTGTGATACGCCACCTCATATGTTTAAGGATTGATGTGATAAAATGTGTTCAGTGACGACGTGATGATCACCCAACCCTCTATGTTTTTTTTATTTTTTATTTTTTTTTTGGAAATTTTGATTTATAAAATTGGTGTAACTTTATAAATTTTCAAGTTTAGAAAACATATTTTTAGCACGGACCTTATTTATAGAGTGTGGTAATCGTACACCTTCAAAATTGTTTGCACGAGGGTTGTACGAACTTCTACGTATAGCTTTATACGCTGCGCATAGAGGGTTGCACGAACTTCTATGTGTCGTTACTGTGCATTAGTCAGAGTCATGTCAGGACCTATACGGGGCCACAATATTCTTATTACCAGAGCCCCCATAGGTCGTGTGTAACCCTATACGCGGCATATAGAGGGTAGGGGTGTATAATTATGAGATGGGAGTGTGTCAATACATGGTTGATCAATGATCAAGCTTTCCAATTCAAATAATACGTTTTAGGGAACAAAACGAAGTCACTATTGGTACAACGTGTTAAAGATTGGTATAAGAGTTGTTCTTTCATGTTTGTACTTGTAGGACAAGCAGCATCAAGATTGAAGTATATGATAGTTTATTCAACTCAAATAATATAGAGCAACCATTCAACAAAGATAATGTATTTTAGATTATTATTATTATTATTTTAAATATTTCTCTCGATAAGATCCGATCTTTTATATTGAAAATAAAGGGGCAAATTATATAAGGATAGTAGGTAGGCGAACAACTGTAGCTGTCACCCTTTTCTAGATAGAGAACCCTGATATACTGAAAACATACACCGGAGACTCGAAAAGTTGCTTGTTGGTAATACCCAAATGTGAATGAGAAAACTTTTAAATATATAAATATAATCTTGGTGGCATGTGCTGGTTTGGCTAAAAATCCTAAGCCGTCGGCGTTTGTCTTGCAATGTATGCTAGAGGTGGTCAATGATTTAGTTGGGTCTAAAAGAAGTTTATTGACTTCAGGTTGTTTCTATTGTGGCTATGGTGAGAAAATTAAGAAGACACATTTTGGATCAAGAATAGATCCATAAACAAGGTCTTAAATTACACGGGATGACGCCACTTTAACATCTAAGATGTAACTAGATAATTGTCATAGATTGCGCGTTACGGCGACGACGCCTAAGTTGTTTATAGATGGCAAACCTTATGAAAGAGAGGTCCAAGGTGAATCCACCACCAAGCTTTTTATGGTTAAACCAACCAAACCTATCTGAAAAAATGAGTATTTAATTCGAAGTTTAATGAGCTTAATGGATAAATAAAATTAGCCATAACCAACTATAATCAATGGATTAACTGAACCATCCATAAACTAAGGTTAACCAAAAGTTCAATTTATTGTTATCACTTTTTAGTTTCATTTTCACCCATACACTATATATATATAGGGTAGGGTTCTTGTAAGAAAATGGTTTTGTGTAGGAAGTGTAGAAAGTGTTTTTAACCATTAGATTTAAAAATGGATGATGGAGATTAAAAGATGGGATGTGTTTAAAATCTAATTAATATATTATAGGAATTAAGGGTAAGATCGTCAATATGTGTTTTAATTAAGGGTATCAAAGTCATTTGTATCAAAGTGTTTTGGAAACTGTTTTAATGCTCCTACATTAATGACTCTCTCTCTCATCTAAATATTATTATAGATAATTAATATTCAATCACCCGCAATGTCTTACGCGCCGGTTTGTATTCATATTTTATAGTCATCTTCAATCCAACTTCTGCACGTGTTTTTAACCTCCAACTAGCAGTGTTATAAAACACTAATAATTCGCATCTGTTTAAAAACACTATTGATTCACATCTATTTAAAAACACTACTGATTTGCGTCTGTTTAAAAACACTACTGTTTTGCACCGTGTTTAAAACACTATTGATTCGCATCTGTTTAAAAACACTATTGATTCGCATCTGTTTAAAAAACACTACTGATTTGCGTCTGTTTAAAAACACTACTGATTTGCGTCTGTTTAAAAACACTACTGATTTGCGTCTGTTTAAAAACACTACGTTAAAACACTACTTATTACTACGTGTTAAGAAAAACGCAACATTAAGAAAATCTTGTTTTTGGTATGAATAATTCGATTATTATAAGAAGATGAAAATTAAATTTGATTATTATAAAAGATACTGAGATCATGTAGGAATTAAGAAGATGCTATGAATCAAGTTGAAAAGAAGAATAATTAGTTATTTAAGGATAATAAATCTCCATAATCACTAGAGGAAGTTGCTAAAAAAGTGGGATTGATATAATTAATTAAATGGTTAAAAAGTCTAAAATGCCCATCATCTCAAATTTTAATTAGATTTAATCCAACGGTTAAAAACACTTCCTACACTTCCTACACAAAACAATTTTCCTACCGGATCCTCTACTAGTCTACTATATCTATACATATAATAAACCAAAGCCATTTTAATGACATGGTATTTAAAGAGAGTATTCTCTTTATTGAGTGTCACATGTGTCATCCCATGTGGCAATACCTTTATTTTAGGAAAATAATAATTTAAAATTTAAAAATAAAATTAGATTTTTATCTCTAATGTTTCCTCCCATAACTTTTAAACGTTAATATCTTTTATACATGAGATTTTTTAAAGAAAAAAATTACACCAAATTAACGAGCGTTTTATTATCTTTCCAACGATACCATAGTGCTATATAAAAAACGGAGAAAAAAACGACTATTTTTTGTAACCCGACATGTATTGTGTCAGATTTGGAATTAGTTTAAAAAAATTGTGGGTTTGGGTCGGGCCTGGGATTAGGTGATACCCGACCCAATTACCCTTTTTTATATTAGAATATGATAACTTATGGCAAAGATTTGTTTAAAATAATAATAATAATAATCATATATTGGCAAGTCATTAATTATGTTGTCATATTAGATATTTTATTATGTCATATTAGATATTTTGACCCAGGACGCTCTCCAACAGGTAATTGCTATGTTTTCTTTTTCTATCATATTCTGAAATAGCTCAAATCTTATTGTATGTGGTTAAAGACCTTTGACTGAATGTATTGGTGCTAAACAATCTATGTCCCCTTGAAGTGCTTGGGATCTTAATATTCTGTTTTAGGTGTTGATGTTGTAAGGTGAAATGGATCTTTTGGTATTTTTTTTAAAGTATCTAATGTAATTTGATACATAGATGTCATTTTTATAGTTTAGATACTTCTAATTTAATTCACTTTACTTAGATTTCTCAACCCTGGACGCTCCCGGGGTATAAGCTAGTATATATATATAGGGGAGGGTTATCTTGAGAACGCTAAATATTGTGAGAACCGTGAGAACAAGTACAAAAAACAATCAAAATCAAATTTTTTTAATACAAATCCCATGTAACACCCCAACCGATGGCGGAATCATCGAGGTGCCACGTAGTGACGATTGTTCAAAAGCACATGGTACTAAAATGTAAATATTATTGAATAAACCAATAACTGTCTTACATTGAAATGGAAATACAAAGTCTTAAATGAAATGTAACTGTTGGAATAACTGAATTAAAATAAAGCACTAAATGTCTCTTGTTAAAGCATTAGATCAAACTGCACCTGAAACATGTACAAAATAGGTTTGGTCAACATATGAAATGTTGGTGAGCATTCCTAGTTTTGATATATATAGTAGGTTAAAAGATATACAATTCAAATGCAAGCTACAGTGCAATTATGTAAACTATGTATCATACAAATGAGCGAAATCAACCCTGTGACTGTATAATGTACTGTATGAACGGCGGTGTACTTATCCAATAAATGGATAAAAGCTTAACACTGGCCACGATTTCTCTGATGAAAAAGAGGGAGAATCAATCTAGGCGGGTTGTCAATCCAAATAGCGCTATCCAATGTTAAGGTCGGCTTGTACCATGTTAATGATTTCACTAAGTACAAATGTAATCCACATGTATTGTCTAAGCATAAAGCACGTTGTAAGCAATGCACATAGTACTAGAATTGTATTGTAAAAATGTAAATTTGAATTTGAATTTGTAATAGTGTACATGTAACACCCCAAAAATGTATAAAAGCAAAAAGGGGTAGGAATACTCACAGTTCACGTAATAACTTGAAATTGGACTTGGACAACGAAATATGTGTTGGAAATTATCCCAAAGGATCAACCTAAAGAATTTGATAATGTGTAAGGGAAATAACTCTAGGATACACGTATTTCTAGGGTTTCGATTTGGGGATAAACGTTTATTTGTTTATTAAACAAATTGTTTATCAATTATGAGAAATTTAATAAATAAATAAATAAAAGTCTCTTTGTAAAATTTTAAGTTGAATATAGTCACAACATGAGGTTTTAAGTATGAAAATAATTTTTGTAAAATTATTTTCTTGAAAATAGAATATTTAATCTAATTATTTCAAATTGTCAAAATATGACTTTAATATCTAAAAATATTAAAATCAAAGAATTTCTGAATTAAAAATTGTATTTCAGTTCTAGATAGTTAGAAATAATTTATATAAAATTTTGGTGCAAAAATATTGAAAAATGAATTTATTATGATTTATTTATGATTAAAACTAACAAAAATTAATTAAAAATATAAAATAAACGGTTTTTCTGAAATAAAAATATTTTCTGGAATGTTTAAGAATATACAAGTTTAGGATAATTTTTGCGAGATTTAATAAAATCGTTTAGATATTTTTATTGAATTTTATAATTTTAAATGAATAAACTTGTAATATTTATAATATATATTAAATAAATTATTTTTGAAAAACTAAAAATTGGATGATGAACTTTATCAGTGGAATAACATAAAATAAATTTTGTAGAATTTATAAAGTTGTTTTGGTATTTTAAATATATAAATGAAGTTAGTTAGAATAAGTATAAAGTTAAAGGTGTAAAAAAAATATAATCTGCTGTTGCTGGGAATCGAACCTGGGTTCATTCCTTTTAGCCAACCACCCCAACCAACTGGTCTGAGCATCAGATTTGTATAAGCTTCAGTTTCTAAAACATTTATTATATACTTGGTTTGGTCATCTTCCCCAAATAAACATAAGAACCCTAGCTTTTTTAATAATTCAAATGAGCAAGCAATAACCCGATTATATATGGGGTTATTGCTGCTCTATAGCCGATTAATGAAACCCATCAAAGAATCGTAACTTACAGTGATGATTTCGTGTTCGAATGCCCGGTCAAACAAAAGTCAAACCAAGCTCTATTGCACGGATTATAGTGAAAACAGAAGTAAATTTAGTGTGGGAGAATGATTTTCAGTGTGTTTAGGTTGTAGGGAAAGCTTCAATTTATAGTGTAGGGTCGGGTTAAGGATTTGGCATGTTTGACTCGTTTTTAAACGTATACGCGTGAATATTTGACTCGTTTAGGAGGGATTGGAGCTGAAATTCGCGTTGATTAAGCATAGGATTGATGTAGCTCATTGTATCGGTCAAAAGAAACATTAAAAGTGATCCCATGATTACAGCTTTGTTGACTTTTGTTTCCTTTCCCTTGTTCCTGCGTGCGAACATCAACAGCAACCAAAGAGGAAGATGGAGCAGCGATAAGGAAGGGTTAAATATAAATAGGATTGGGTTTATTTCAGAAATATGGTGTAGCTCAAGTGGTGGACGTGTGTGTGTGTGGTGCTACCTGCCCGGGTTCGAGTCCCGGCAGGATCATTATTTTTTTTTCTCTTTAATCAGATAAGGGAAAGGAGAAGCTGTTGGGCTTGGGCTGCTTTGGGCTGGATCTGTTCTGGGCCGAGCTTCATGTGGGCTTCAGGAAACAAAAGAAGGTTATGGTTGGATTGGGTTTAGATAATGGTTTGGGTTGTAGGTTAATGGGTTAGGTTTTTTTTTTTATCATCATCATTATTATTATTATTTTTAAAAAGATATATATTTATATATATATATATAATGAAAAAGTGACGGATGTCACAGCATCCCCTACTTTTAGAAACTTCGTCCCGAAGTTATTAGAAACATAGGGTTATGGATGCTTGGGTAAAAATTAAGATAACTGTGGTTTTGGAAAATTCGAATGATTTGGATATGAGGTTTGATAGGTGTGAGTTAAGGATTTGGATTAGGTTCGTCTCGAATAATAAGGAGAATAAGAATCTAGTAATTCACCAAGTTTTCAAGTTTTAGGAATCCTAAAATGAATGTACAAGTTGACTGACTATAGAAAGACTTATTGAACTACCAAGTAACTAGAGTTTGTTCTTGGTCCGACTTTCAGTCTCACTTTCAATGCATCATTAGTGTTTGTATACAGGGTGTACCGCAGCTAACCCACCACACCTTTGATACCTTGAAAACGTACTGGACGCCTACCAAAAACTCTAATAGAATTTCACACTACCCTAACGTACCTGTAAATTCATGATTACGTTCCGGACCGGAATCATCAATTTACCTTACATTAGGGTTTTATGTCCTTCTATGATCCTATTCTAACAACATATTAACACAAGTAAATTTCACCAGAAGATGACACAACAAACACGTTTATCAATGAAATAAGGCTATGAAATAACGAGGTCAATTGCATTGGTTTGCAACGACTTGTAAGCATAATAGTATTTAAGTATGGGCTACCACTCGTCCGAGGAGCCCTTTAAATGAAATGTTTATCTGAGTTGCGTGGATAATACACATGCAAGCAAGTTTGTAAGCACTACAACCATTAAGTGTAAGTGTTATCTTAGTGGCCTATAGGAATAGTTTACGAGTATCATGAATAATTAGATGTTCAATGAATAGTCAAATTAAAGGAAAAATCAAGTTTCATGTAATAACCAATGATGTTTTTAGAAAAGCTCTGTATGATCAAGTATCGAGTTTTTAGTATTTTGGTTTTCATGAAAATCAAGTCCAAACGTTTCAATAAGATGTAAGGTAGGGTCTGAAACTTATATGATTTAAAATAAATGCAACCGAATATGATAAATTTCCAACTGCATTCATACACAATTGTATGTAAGGAATTTCTAGATGTTATATGCTAATGAGTGCGATAAAATTGGGTACAAAATGAAAATAGAATTATAAAAATGAAAACACAAGTATTGGATTCTCGAGTCTTGGGAAGATTTCATCCATGGCTTAACTAGTGGGATTAACGTCATCCTGATCAGTTGTTTCGTTGGTATTGTTATTGTAAGCTCGTCCATGTGCCACCAGGTTTACATTGTTCAATTTGGGACATTGAGGTAGCATGTGGTTAGGGTCTCTACAATGATAACATGCCCGACCGTTAGTAATCAGTAATGGTTCCTGGGCAGCTGTTTGATGATTATCTTGCGTCCAATCTGTTACACGACAAGTAGTGACAAAGTGTCCAAACCTTCCACATCTAGTGCATTGACGACATGGAAAATTTGCAGGGTGATGATACTTGCAAGTGTTGCATTGAGGATGGATTCCAATGTAGGCTTTCTTGTTAGGAGGCTGAGTCACAGGATCCACAACAGCCTGGTTCTGATTATCGCCCATTCGTTTCTTAGAGTTCGAAGCAGTAGTAGCGGCCTTTGCTAAAACAGTCTTAGATGATTCAACAGCATGGGTGGCTTTCTCAGCAGACGTCTTGGTGCCCTTCCTAACCAAGTTTCCTTTCCTTACGTGTTTGTCTGTTAGAGTGGCTGCAAGCTGGATGGCTTCCTCCACCGTAGTAGATTTGCTCCCAGTGACTACGTCTTGTATTAGGTCAAGTAATCCCTCGATATATTTCTCGATTGCTCGAGAGACCGGGGTGACCATGTGTGGAACCAATATGCTAAGTTCATGATATCGGGTATTATATGCAAGGTTCTCTCCACTGTCTTGTTTGATCTCACGAAATTCATCTTCCAGTTTTCTGATTTCGTTCCTCGGGCAGAATTTGGCGATCATGAGTTCCTTAACTTCAGCCCAAGATAAAGATAAAGCAACATCCGCTCCTCGATTGCGCTTTTCGCCATTCCACCAGGTTAGCGCCCCCTTTTGAAGGACACTAGTAGCATAGCGAACGCGGAGTTCATCAGGACATTCACTGTTCGCAAAAGTACTCTCCATGCTTTCAAACCATTGGAGGAGGCCGGTAGCACCCTCCTCACCGGTGAATTTTGTAGGGTTGCAGGAGTTAAAGTGTTTGAAAGTGAACCGAAATTGAGTCGTACTCCCTGTGTTGGCACTGTTACTATTCTGGGTTAACTCACTGATAAGGTTCGGGATCACTGCAGCAATTTCCTTAGCAACTAAAGATGCAAGGCGACGGTCAGAGCGTTGTCCAGAAGAATGAACAGGGCGTCGGCGGACATCACGGAGCATGCGGCGAGCAGACATCTATGAGGTAGTCAATGAACAATCATGAGATTTAGAAAATGTGAGTGTATAACTGTACAAATGATTATGAAAGTATGAACTTGTAAGCAATATATGAAAATCATGATATATAGGATATTGTATATGAAACGAGAGAGTATTATTGTAAAACTTGCATAAGATGCTTGGAGTGTCCTTGTCTAGCTGTAAAGCCCAACAAGAACGTTGACTTTTCAAAGGAGTTTGAACCCAATGGTGATCAAAGAAGACATGCTTTAGCCTATAAGTGGACACTCACTCCAGGAATCCCCAGGTAAGCATAACAGGTCCGTAAATGGATTTATGCGCTATGCTTGCCTATGCCAGAAAACCCAGTGTACAGGCATCCACCCTTCCAGATTGCACGTGTCCTTATCACACTCATTAAAGTTCAACAACTTTGAAGGAGCAAGAATAAGAGTAGGCATTATGCCTAAGAGTGTCTTCATGAAAGGTACTGTCCCTGTTCCATAATGATGTAGACTTTCTACTCCTTGTAGAACACCATCTCTATGCACCATGATGAAAGATGAGGAGAATGGAGAGAGAGAGAAGAAGGGAAAGATAGAAGATGAAAATTAAATTTGATTATTATAAAAGATACTGAGATCATGTAGGAATTAAGAAGATGCTATGAATCAAGTTGAAAAGAAGAATAATTAGTTATTTAAGGATAATAAATCTCCATAATCACTAGAGGAAGTTGCTAAAAAAGTGGGATTGATATAATTAATTAAATGGTTAAAAAGTCTAAAATGCCCATCATCTCAAATTTTAATTAGATTTAATCCAACGGTTAAAAACACTTCATACACTTCCTACACAAAACAATTTTCCTACCGGATCCTCTACTAGTCTACTATATCTATACATATAATAAACCAAAGCCATTTTAATGACATGGTATTTAAAGAGAGTATTCTCTTTATTGAGTGTCACATGTGTCATCCCATGTGGCAATACCTTTATTTTAGGAAAATAATAATTTAAAATTTAAAAATAAAATTAGATTTTTATCTCTAATGTTTCCTCCCATAACTTTTAAACGTTAATATCTTTTATACATGAGATTTTTTAAAGAAAAAAATTACACCAAATTAACGAGCGTTTTATTATCTTTCCAACGAGTACCATAGTGCTATATAAAAAACGGAGAAAAAAACGACTATTTTTTGTAACCCGACATGTATTGTGTCAGATTTGGAATTAGTTTAAAAAAATTGTGGGTTTGGGTCGGGCCTGGGATTAGGTGATACCCGACCCAATTACCCTTTTTTATATTAGAATATGATAACTTATGGCAAAGATTTGTTTAAAATAATAATAATAATAATCATATATTGGCAAGTCATTAATTATGTTGTCATATTAGATATTTTATTATGTCATATTAGATATTTTGACCCAGGACGCTCTCCAACAGGTAATTGCTATGTTTTCTTTTTCTATCATATTCTGAAATAGCTCAAATCTTATTGTATGTGGTTAAAGACCTTTGACTGAATGTATTGGTGCTAAACAATCTATGTCCCCTTGAAGTGCTTGGGATCTTAATATTCTGTTTTAGGTGTTGATGTTGTAAGGTGAAATGGATCTTTTGGTATTTTTTTTTAAAGTATCTAATGTAATTTGATACATAGATGTCATTTTTATAGTTTAGATACTTCTAATTTAATTCACTTTACTTAGATTTCTCAACCCTGGACGCTCCCGGGGTATAAGCTAGTATATATATATAGGGGAGGGTTATCTTGAGAACGCTAAATATTGTGAGAACCGTGAGAACAAGTACAAAAAACAATCAAAATCAAATTTTTTTAATACAAATCCCATGTAACACCCCAACCGATGGCGGAATCATCGAGGTGCCACGTAGTGACGATTGTTCAAAAGCACATGGTACTAAAATGTAAATATTATTGAATAAACCAATAACTGTCTTACATTGAAATGGAAATACAAAGTCTTAAATGAAATGTAACTGTTGGAATAACTGAATTAAAATAAAGCACTAAATGTCTCTTGTTAAAGCATTAGATCAAACTGCACCTGAAACATGTACAAAATAGGTTTGGTCAACATATGAAATGTTGGTGAGCATTCCTAGTTTTGATATATATAGTAGGTTAAAAGATATACAATTCAAGTGCAAGCTACAGTGCAATTATGTAAACTATGTATCATACAAATGAGCGAAATCAACCCTGTGACTGTATAATGTACTGTATGAACGGCGGTGTACTTATCCAATAAATGGATAAAAGCTTAACACTGGCCACGGATTCTCCGATGAAAAAGGGGGAGAATCAATCTAGGCGGGTTGTCAATCCAAATAGCGCTATCCAATGTTAAGGTCGGCTTGTACCATGTTAATGATTTCACTAAGTACAAATGTAATCCACATGTATTGTCTAAGCATAAAGCACGTTGTAAGCAATGCACATAGTACTAGAATTGTATTGTAAAAATGTAAATTTGAATTTGAATTTGTAATAGTGTACATGTAACACCCCAAAAATGTATAAAAGCAAAAAGGGGTAGGAATACTCACAGTTCACGTAATAACTTGAAATTGGACTTGGACAACGAAATATGTGTTGGAAATTATCCCAAAGGATCAACCTAAAGAATTTGATAATGTGTAAGGGAAATAACTCTAGGATACACGTATTTCTAGGGTTTCGATTTGGGGATAAACGTTTATTTGTTTATTAAACAAATTGTTTATCAATTATGAGAAATTTAATAAATAAATAAATAAAAGTCTCTTTGTAAAATTTTAAGTTGAATATAGTCACAACATGAGGTTTTAAGTATGAAAATAATTTTTGTAAAATTATTTTCTTGAAAATAGAATATTTAATCTAATTATTTCAAATTGTCAAAATATGACTTTAATATCTAAAAATATTAAAATCAAAGAATTTCTGAATTAAAAATTGTATTTCAGTTCTAGATAGTTAGAAATAATTTATATAAAATTTTGGTGCAAAAATATTGAAAAATGAATTTATTATGATTTATTTATGATTAAAACTAACAAAAATTAATTAAAAATATAAAATAAACGGTTTTTCTGAAATAAAAATATTTTCTGGAATGTTTAAGAATATACAAGTTTAGGATAATTTTTGCGAGATTTAATAAAATCGTTTAGATATTTTTATTGAATTTTATAATTTTAAATGAATAAACTTGTAATATTTATAATATATATTAAATAAATTATTTTTGAAAAACTAAAAATTGGATGATGAAATTTATCAGTGGAATAACATAAAATAAATTTTGTAGAATTTATAAAGTTGTTTTGGTATTTTAAATATATAAATGAAGTTAGTTAGAATAAGTATAAAGTTAAAGGTGTAAAAAAAAATATAATCTGCTGTTGCTGGGAATCGAACCTGGGTTCATTCCTTTTAGCCAACCACCCCAACCAACTGGTCTGAGCATCAGATTTGTATAAGCTTCAGTTTCTAAAACATTTATTATATACTTGGTTTTGTCATCTTCCCCAAATAAACATAAGAACCCTAGCTTTTTCAATAATTCAAATGAGCAAGCAATAACCCGATTATATATGGGGTTATTGCTGCTCTATAGCCGATTAATGAAACCCATCAAAGAATCGTAACTTACAGTGATGATTTCGTGTTCGAATGCCCGGTCAAACAAAAGTCAAACCAAGCTCTATTGCACGGATTATAGTGAAAACAGAAGTAAATTTAGTGTGGGAGAATGATTTTCAGTGTGTTTAGGTTGTAGGGAAAGCTTCAATTTATAGTGTAGGGTCGGGTTAAGGATTTGGCATGTTTGACTCGTTTTTAAACATATACGCGTGAATATTTGACTCGATTAGGAGGGATTGGAGCTGAAATTCGCGTTGATTAAGCATAGGATTGATGTAGCTCATTGTATCGGTCAAAAGAAACATTAAAAGTGATCCCATGATTACAGCTTTGTTGACTTTTGTTTCCTTTCCCTTGTTCCTGCGTGCGAACATCAACAGCAACCAAAGAGGAAGATGGAGCAGCGATAAGGAAGGGTTAAATATAAATAGGATTGGGTTTATTTCAGAAATGTGGTGTAGCTCAAGTGGTGGACGTGTGTGTGTGTGGTGCTACCTGCCCGGGTTCGAGTCCCGGCAGGATCATTATTTTTTTTCTCTTTAATCAGATAAGGGAAAGGAGAAGCTGTTGGGCTTGGGCTGCTTTGGGCTGGATCTGTTCTGGGCCGAGCTTCATGTGGGCTTCAGGAAACAAAAGAAGGTTATGGTTGGGTTGGGTTTAGATAATGGTTTGGGTTGTAGGTTAATGGGTTAGGTTTTTTTTTATCATCATCATTATTATTATTATTTTTAAAAAGATATATATTTATATATATATATATATATATAATGAAAAAGTGACGGATGTCACATCCCATTATAATCAAAATACAACATTAATAAATGAATTTTCTTTTCAAATAATCCATCTTTTCTTGCAAAAACACTTTCAAATTAACTTTATACACATGTGTAAATGAAACAGTTTACACATGTATAAACAGCAAATTTACACATGTGTAAAAACAAATTATTTTCATATACGTTTGAATTTTTACGCGTAAATTGTGTTTTGGGGATTGTATTTTAGTAATAAAGACAAGTGTAAAAAGAAATTTTGAATTTGAATAGTTTTAGATGCCGTTCTCACGGTTCGCACGAAATATAGGTGTTCTCAAAATAACTTTCCCCTATATATATATATATATATATATATATATATATATGGGAAGGATAAATTGAAAACCCCATTGAGTTAAAAAAAACATAGAAAACCCATGTAAAAACCATCTAAAAATTTTTTTTTTTGAAAAAATTACACAAGGTAACATACATGTTTTTAAACGTTTTGGGCCAAAAAAATTAAAAAAGCGTCGATGGGATATTTTTAAAAAAATAAACAACGCTGTTAACATATGTTTTCTGCCTTTTAACATATATTACAGTGCTGTTAACATATGTTTTCTGCTTTCTAACATATGTTACCAGCGCCGTTACAAAATTTGCGTTGTTTATTTTTTTTTTTAAAAAAAATCCCCTTGTCGTTTTTTTAATTTTTTTGGCCCAAAACACTTAAATACATATATGTTACCTTGTGTAATTTTTTCAAAAAAAAAAAAAACTTTTTTTAGATGGTTTTTACATGGGTTTTTTAAGTTTTCTTAACTCAAGGGGTTTTCAATTTATACTTTTCATATATATATATATATACCTGTGACCCACTTTTTTTTACTAGTTTGATATTTTTGTTATAATTTCAGTTCATTAACTTTTTTTTAACTTTCTTAAAATTCCAGTAGAAATGTTTGTTGAAACAAAGTTATATTTGAACACATTTCTAAAATTACCAACTTGTTGTGTTCTCCTTCACACCGCTTAGACAACTCAAAAGTATCCTAAAATATGACAGTAACATCTTATGAATTGATGAATATTTTTTCAAAGTACATCAGAGGTGTATGGTTCAAATTTCACACCTATTGTTTTTCTATGCTGACCATCTAACTGGGTCACTGGCTCGACCGCCCAAACACTTCAAAGGGCTCAACGCTACTGACATGAACCAACCCCATGCTCGGTTCATAATCTGTTTGACAAGTTTGGTTGTGAAGCTGGTTAGCCGATTGTAAATATTTTTTGTGTTATTGTATAATACCTTCTTTTACCTCTGTTTTCACCGCAGGTTCAATAATTTTGGGTTTTTTTTTTCGATTTTGCCATGTGGAGTTACAATTTATTATGGCATAATAAAGGCTTAAGATAATGATTAATTGATTAATATACATCTTTGTGTATATTTTTTTTGGGTTACACAATTTGTTAATTTCTTATAAATTACTTAACATTTATGATTAACTAGCAAAATTCAGCTGCGCTACGCACCGCAATCCGGTTTTCTGGGCGGGTTGTGGAAAGTTTCCGGGCGGTTGGGCTGGCTACTGGGCGGTTTGCTTTCATTTTCTGGGCGGTTTGCTTTCAGTTTTCTGGGCGGGTTGCTTCCAATTTTCTGGGCGCTATTTGGCAATGGGTTGGCAGCGTGTATGCAATTTTATAAAACTTGGGTGGTCAATGTTTGAAGGCATAAAAGAAACTGTTCCACCGACAGTTGTTTAATATATATAATAATTTCTTATAAGTTACTTAACATTTTTGAATAATTTGTATATTTTTTGCTACAAATCGGAACCTGGAACCGATTGTAGAAACCAACCACGTTTAACATTTAATGCGTGTAGTGGGCTCTATGATCTTTGGTTGTGGGGCGTTTTGCACCCCATAGCGTCGGGCACACCGCCCCCCATGCGCTGTGGGGGTGTTATAAGTTCTCAAGTTATACACATAGTGAGAGGTTTCGCATTGTAATTGGTGATGGGAGCCGTTGGATTTCGACCGCTTTCAAACGGTCGTATTCTTAAAAAAGAGTGTATATATATATATATATATATATATATATATATATATATATATATAGAGAGAGAGAGAGAGAGGATGGTTAGATGAAAAACCATATCTAAATGAGAAAACCACCAAAACCCTCTCTTAGCCATTGATCAAGTGTGATCAATGGGCTAGATTCAACCTAGGACTGAGCATTTCTGTTTAACCGGACCGGACCGGTATAGAACTTACCTGACCCGGGACCGAAAATAACAGGATTTTTGAACCGACAACTGGACCTTATAGTCCATTTCGGGTTTCGATGATTTTCGGGTTTTTTGTCGGTCCGATGCGAGCATAGACCGAGACCGAAGTTCTTGTACTATTTGCCGGTGAAACTATGCTGCTTTAAGGCTATTGATGACAAACCTTCTTTGAACTACCAACATCGGAGTTGGTGGGGTTTACTCTGGTTGTCTGTGTCTTCATTTTCTTTCTTACGACAGAGAGAGGAATGGAAAAAAAGAGAAATAATAGATTTAAGTGTATAGGCTCTAAAGGCTAAGGGTTATGCAAGCCTCATCCACATGTTCTTTTTAGTTCGAAAATATAAAAACACTATATATCTTTATATTGTTAATTTATTTAAATTCATTTATTAGTTTTTTATTAAAAAATTAAAAGTTATCATGCTTTATGCAGTTGTCAGGCAATAAATTATTAATTTTTAATGTTTTTCACCTTTTCATTTCAATTACTTAAAAGCATATGGAGTAAAACTCAATCTCCTGTCTGTTTCATCTCGCCTCCACCGCCATGAAGAAATCAACCAACTTCGGTTGGCTTAGTTCGCCATACATCTCTTCCCATTAAAGTCCTTATGATTTTAAGGTATTCAAGTTTCCTATGGACTCAAAAGATTTACAAGTTCCTGACATGGTTAGAAGATTCACAAAATCAAGTTGGTGATCGGAAACAAGAAGATATTACAGTTTTGTAGCTCGGGCTTTTCGGTTAGTCTCAGGTTTTGTAGGTTCTGGACCGGACCGACCCGAAACCCGATTTTGTTGATATACAGGGACCGATTGAAGAACCTAAACTACATATACGGTTCGGTCCAGGTATAAATTCGGTTCGGTTCGGTTCTCGGTTTTATTTCGGTCCGGCCCTAATATGCTCACCCCTAATTCAACCTACATTATTATATTAAAAAGTATTATGAAAAAAGTATGAAAGAGAGTGTAAGAGGGGTAGAAAGGTAAAAGAACACCTACCTTATCCCTCCATCAATCACATCACATCTCTCTCTTCTCACATTCTCTCTCTTACTTTTCTTTCATATTAAACAAGATTTTTTTAAACAATTTTTTTTCATTTTTATTATACCAGCACCAGTATTGTAGCATACGTAATAAGAGTACAAACTTACAAACGCCAAAAACAAATCAACATTAGACATAATAAGAATGGAAATGATAAAAAGATTCGATATGGTATTATTACATACGTAAAAAGAATTGATATGGTAAGTATTACAAATCAACACTAAAAAAGGATAAAAAAGCGATCATTCAGCATTAGACGTAATAAGAATGGATACGATAAAAAGAATCGATATGGTATTATTGCATAGGTAAAAGAATTGATATGGTAAGTATTACAAATCAACACTAAAAAGGGATAAAAAGCGATCATTACAATGAACAATAAAACGTATCAAACGTTTCATACAAAAAACAATTATTTTAAAAACGATCAGTTTTCTCTTTAACACACCGCGCAGCGGATATCTTCATTCTTCATAAATCAGCTTCGTCTTTGCACAAAAAATCTCTTCACCTATGAAGAAAATCAAATTCCTCAATTTACATATTCAAAAAAATGTTTAGCGTACGCTACAGACGTGTGTTCCATGTGTTACAAACGTATTGTTGCATGTGTTAACATATGAAAACCGGTTAGCGTACGTTACACACGTGTTGTTGCATGTGTTAACGTATGAAAACCGGTCGATGTATCATTTTTTATATATATATATTATATTATTAGAAGTATCATTTTTTACACCCAAAAAAAAATTAAATAAAAGAAATATAAAAAGGTATACTTTCTTTCTTTCAATCACTAGACTTTAAAAAAAAATAAAAAAAAAATTAAACCAATCTAGACCATTGAATTAGTGATCTTTATCAAGTATGGTAACCTTCAAGCAGAATGATAACAAGGTTCTTTTTTTTAAATATAAAATTGATTTATTTGTTCCCTAAAAATCAAAGTTTTAGTATAAGTAGATTTTGTCTCTACTATTATATTTTTCTTTGTTTCTAGCATCATCAGAAATATTGAATTACATTTAACCCATACTGGTCATTAGTGGTATGATATAAAAAATAAAATTAGTAATTATTGATCAGTAATTAACCAAGTTTGATATATTTAGTGGAAATGAGTTATGAGATTCAAAAGGGTCGTGTTGACCAGTCACCTGACCTAAAGTTTAACATAATTTATGTTATACTGTTAACACCACTGCAAGAACACCATATCTGAAGCAATCACTATAGAACCACCTTTATACACATAATAAAGCTTTTCAATACCTTGTAATTCACACATTCATTTACGAAAAAGGAAAGAGACTTACGAGAGAGAGAGAGAGAGAGAGAGAGAGAGAGAGAGAGAGAGAGAGAGAGAGAGAGAGAGAGAAAGGAAGACAGATGGAGAAACGTTGCCGGATAGAGAGAGAGAGAGACCAGATTCCGGTCATCTTCTCCGTCTCCGGTCACTCCTTTCGACCAACACCAACGGTCCAATCATTATCTGAGATAATAATAAAAAACAAAGCATTAGAAATTATTGACGTAAATTAAATCAGGATGAGTTAATACCTAACCTCCAACTAACCAGATCTGAAACTTCCACCACCACCACCACAGCGATCGACCTCCTCATCTTCATAAAAAAACACAAAAAGAAATCTCCAACTAACCAGATCTGAAACCTCTGTTCTAATTTTCTTTGGTTTAGGTGTGTTTTTCTAATGAGTGCTTGTCGTTGTGGACGAGGTGGGTGCAACAACAGATGAGTTTTGGTGGTGCTTTATGGTGGGTGTCGGTGGTGATCTGTGGTTCTTATGGTGGAAAGTGGAAGCTTTTAGAGAGAGAGAGAGAGAGACAGACAGACAGAGTGGAGGAGGGTGGATTTGAAGAGTGAAGAGAGAGAGATGAGAGGTCTGACATATATAACATGAGAGAGAGTGGTGGATGATTAAAAAGTCTATAATACCCTTTCCCTCTCTTTTTAAAAAATTTGAAATTGGGTGATGTGGAGGAAGCTCAGCCACTCATTTGGTTTCTCGTGGTTTTCTCATTTAGGGAAGTTTATTCCTAGTACTTAATCTCTATATATATATATATATTATCACAAATCATTTAACTTCTCCATAAACAAATCACCATTTAACTTCTACACAAACAAATCACCACAATGTCGTCTCCTCCCTCCGAAGACTCGTTTACTGATCTTTATCAAAGGTTTTTTTACGACGATGGCGCGAAAGAGGAAGAAGTGGTTACGAGTGCGGTTACGCTAGCGGTGAACGCCATGCAACATGTAAATAATCCTCCCCCACATGAGAGATTTACTAGGGAATATATACAGCGAGACCGTGTATCCGCCAATGAGTGTTTAATGAATGATTATTTCAATCCTTCGGTGGTTTACGACCCTGATATTTTTAGGTGACGATTTCGGATGAGTATAAGGTTATTTTTGCGCATTACAGAAGATTTAGAGTCAAACTATGACTACTTTATGCAAAAACCCGAAGGTAGAGGGTGTTTTGGATTCACCCTTATTCAAAAGGTCACTTCCGCGTTACGTGTACTTGCCTACGGGAACACATACGATATCAATGAAGAGTATTTTAAGATGGCGGAGAAAACCACACGCGATACCTTGGAATATTTCGCCTACGGTATATTTACAATTTTATATATAATTATAACTAGTAGTTACATTATATATATATATATATATATATATATTTAATCTTTTTAGGTATATGCCAATTATATGGAAAAAGATACTTGAGCAACCCGACATGGAACGACCTTCAAAAACTCTACGAAGTGCATTTACAAAAACATAGCATACCCGGCATGATTGGTAGTATAGACTGTCGTGGTGGTGGTATAGTTGTCCTTCCGTATGGCGAGGTCAACATACACCCGTTGACCAAAAGGGACCAACGTTGGTTTTACAAGCCGTTGCCTCACAAGACATTTGGGTTTGGCCGGCCTTCTTTGGTCTCGCTGGGTGTATGAACGACATAAAAATTCTTCTGTTTTCGTCATTGCTAGAGTCTTACATTGACGGAACAATACAAAAAGCTGGGTTTTATGCAAATAATAATTACTACGAGCATGGATACTACTTGGCGGATGGTATATATCCGGAGTATTCAATGCTCGTCAAATTTTTTTCTCAAACCCTCGATGAAAAAAGACAATATTTTAAGAGACTTCATGAGTCCGCAAGAAAAGACATCGAGGGGTGTTTTGGGGTTCTTCAACAACGATGACGTTTTGTTAGAAATCCTTGTCGTATATGGGAAAAAGAAAGAATTAGAATGGTTATGTATGTCTGTATCATAATGCATAATATAATACTTGAAGACGAAGGAAAAACAATATGATGCCAAAGCTATTTTCCGGAAGATGTTGTTCAAGGGACGCAAGCGACGATGGACCAGAAAATACAAAATAGTACCATGTTGCATTCCAAAGATATACATAACGCGTTGAAGGCGGATTTGGTCGAGGAAGCACGGGAGATTCGCCCAACTCAAAACAACGAAGAAGAAGAAAAGGAAAAAGAAGAAGAAAATGAAAACGAACAAGAAGAAGACGATGACGACGAGAAGTGTTTGTATTTTTTTTATTATTTGTAATATTTTTATTTAATGAAATATTATTTAGTATTTAAATTTGTTATTTAAATAAAAATAATAATAATTAAGCAATGATTACCCAATCATTTATAAAGCCTCATAAAGCCCACACCCACTAAACACCTATTTTCCTATAAAGCCTCATGGAGCCCCTCCCAGTACCTTATAATATTTTATTCCCATAAAGCCTCATGGAGCCTCCCCATTACCCATGACCTTATGGTTATTCCTTACAAGTTTTGAAATATTAAATAATCTAAGGGGCTGTTTGGTTGATTAAGTGCTGAATAATTAAGAGTTCTGAATGGTTAAGTGCTGTTGGATCAGTAAGCTGCTCTTTTAGTTGAACTTGCTAGTTGATACTTAAGTGTTTAGCAAGTTCTTGGTGAGTGATAGCACAGCGGAATGTTTATAAGTTTGTAGCTACACTTATCAACAGGAGTTATTACTCCCCCTGGAATCAAGAACTAATAAATGAGAAGTGTTTATTGAGAATCTAAGTATTGAATGAGAATGAAACACTTTGACAGATTCTCAGTAAACACGAAATGGAAATAACAATAATAAGTGTTGAAGGATTCCTTGTATTAAAATCAATGTCTAAAACAGAAGGATGAATCCTTCTATTTATAGACTTTACAAATACATGAACCTTGCCAAAAAGCAAGTTCAGAAACAAGTTGCAACAAGTTGCAGTCTTGGAACTTGTACATAAAGCAAAAAGAATACTAAAGTATTAAACTACTGATATACAAAGGCGGTGGAAAAGATCTTCTTCAAGTACTGATGAATGACAAACTACTGATGAGTAGTTTGTCTTCAGTAGTTCTTCAGTAGAAGTGTCTGGTTTGAACTTCAGAACTTCTGATGACTTTTCTTCTTCAGCACTTCTGAATCTCTTCTTCAGCAGTTTGATTCTTTGTCTTCAGCAGTTCCATACTTAGAGTATTTTGACAGAAAGTGAATTAGACTAAGGTTTGCAAAAGTGGTTTCACCAATCCTTTTTGTCCTAACAATCTCCCCCTGGATTGATGAAGCCAAAACCTTACTAATTCGTTATTGTTCTTTTCTGTCCTTCACAATTTTCCATATTCCTTTGAACATGGAATTCTTGAGCTGGTTTAGTTGATCATCAGTAAGAGACCCTTTCTTTGGTTCCAAGTGTTGGATTGTAAGCAGGTCTTTGGTTGATAGTTTCTTCAGTTCATTCATCGACCTATATTCCCTGCTTGTTTGATCTCTTCTTGTCACAAGTACTGAGTTGTTATCAGTAAAGGACCATCTGATGACTGGTACTTTAGACTTGTCAAAGTCTGCAGTGTAGGGAACCATGGTGGTACCCTGGGTTTCTCCTGAGTGTTGAATGTTTTCAACTTCAGTGACTCTCAGGTGGGATTCACTTCCCTGATGTTGTTCCATCACATTAGGTATCTGAAATGTTGGTAAATGATGTTCAGTTACTACCTTGGTGTGCAGTTTGTCTGTGATGGTCTTCTGGATTTGATATGCAAAGGTGGAAGGATCCCTGAATTGTGTGAGCAGAGGCTTTTCTTCTATGTCAAAATCAGAATGTACTACTGTACTACCTTCTAGTAGTACCATTCTGAAATCAGTCTTTACTTTCTCCTCTGACTTCTTTCTTTGGGTAGCTGGTCTTCTTTGAACACCAGAAGTTCTAACTACTGAAGTTGAAGCTTCAGCAGTTTGAAACTTCTCTGGATTAGCAGCCCTTGCAGCCTTGTATTTTCTATATGTGTCCACTAATCTTTCTTCTTTCCACTTGGACACTGAGGCTTTTGAACCATAACCATTGGCTACCAGTTCTTCTATCATCTGAACTCTCTTGGCCTTTGTGTCTTTACTTGTTGCAAGTTTATCTGCAATAAGTTGAGCTCTTCTTGTCAGCTCTTCCACAGAGAGTCTCTTCAATGTGTGGGCTTTGACTTTGTTGTTCTTCATAATGTAAGACATCAGTTGATGTCTTTTGTCTTGTTCAGCAATCTCATCTAGGCTAGCCTGCCTTTGTAGTTCGGCTTCATAAGCCTGAAGTTTTTCTTCATGGCTTAGATCTAAGTCATCCCTTTCTTCCAGATTTTTCCAAATCAGATCTTCTCTGGCCTTCTTTTGGGCTGCAACTAAACTCTTCTCAAGTAATTCAGCTGATTGAGAGATTGGAGAAGGGTTTAGCACAGTCATTGTTGTAACTGTTGTAGTAGGCCTGATAGGAGCAGAGGTTGGTTGAATAGGAGCAGTTGTTCTGGAAGGGTTAGCAGTTTGAGTCTTGGAAATGTTAACTTCTGATGGGTTGACAACTTCTGAAGGTTTGTCAACTACTGAAGGATTGTCTTCAGTACTTTCTGATTCTTCATCAGAACTTTGGCCATCAGAGGTTGCTTCATTGTGCCCTTGGGATTCATCAGTCTTTTCAGCATCTTCTATCTCTTGAATAGAGACACCAAATTGTTGTGCCAGTTTCTCTTTTCTGGCTTGATCTTTTTGATCTCTAGCTAGGATAGCCACTCTTGCCTTTCTTCTGGCTTCAAGTGTATCCATAGGTACCTTGATTTTCTCCCCCTTTTTGGCTTTATCACCTTTGGAAGTTGAAGCTTGGGAGAAATGACCTTGAAGATGAGCAATCTGTTTGCTGTTGTGATCAATCTTGTTGGACAGATCATTCATCTTTGTCTGTATCACTCCAAATTGGTTCTTCATGGACAGCTCCAAGTCAGCTGTGTATGTTTGGATGTGATTTTTGATGAGGGTGTTCATCATGTGATACAAGGGACCATCTGGGCTGCATAGTTGGTTCAGGTCTATGCTTGTTTGCCCAGGGAATTGGGTAGGCATTTGTAGTGAGGGGTGTGTTTTAGGTTGATCTCCTTGTTGTACAGGAGATGCCACTCTTGGGGAATCATGGATTGAGTGGGCTTTAACCTGAGATGGTGTGACTAGCTTCTTGAGCTTAGAGACACCAGGTGCAGGACCTTCACTTATAGCCGTCAATTCAGTAGTTTTGTGTTTTGAAACATCATCCAAATCAATGGAATCATCTGAATCCCTGATTACATCCTCAATGAGGACTGTATCAGTTACATCATGAGCTGAGCCCAACTCAGTTGTCTCATGTACCTCTTGTTCTTGGTTCAGAGGATTTCCTACCTCAGGCATTAAGCCTTCATCAGTAGTTGCCACAGTTGAGGTCTTAGCTATTTTACTTCTGTCCTCAGGTCCACCACTGGGTGGTAAATGAGTAGTAGCAGCCTCAAAAGTACCAAAGGTTTCTAAGTTAGGGCTTAGAGACCCTGGTTCATCCTCATCTCTTTGGTTAGGGCTATGAGTGTCCACATCCATGTCACTGTCTGAGTCTATGTCCCCTGTTTGATGTGGTTGATGGGGACTGACATGTGTAGATGGGACTTTCTCTTTTAGCCCGGAGAGAAGTTTGGCTATTTCAATGTCTGGTTCAGAAATTTGGGGTGCTGGTTCAGTAATTTGGGCAATGGGTTCAGCAGTTTCAAAAGAAGAGTCAATTGGAATATTTTTCTTAAGTCTTTTTCTTTTGAAAAGGATAGTTATTGGTGCTCTTGGTGGGGTTTGAGATGGATGAGACTGAGAGGATGTTTCAGTCACATCTTTAAGAAGTGCAGATTGCACAGTAGTTTGTTCAGGCATCTCAACCTCCTGAACATCTTTTCTTTTAGGTTTGGTGGGTTTTTGTTTTGTTATCTTGGGTTTCTTGGCCTTTGGTGGAGTAGGTTTGGAAGATGAGGGTTCCATGGGGACTGGTGCTTGTTCCCCTTGGTCATCTTCTGGCCAGGCAGCCTGTTTGTTGTGCCTTGAGTATGCTTGTGAGGTTAAGGGTTTCAAAATTTCAATTTTACCCACAAGCATTTCATTACCCAGTTCAGATATTATGCACTGCATAATGAACCTTGGATATAACAAAAACTTTTTCTTAGTGTTATTGTGATGTAACACCAACTCATTAAAGAAAAGTTTTGATGCCCTGAAATTTGTTTCATTCACAATAGAATGAAAAATTGGTTGAAAGGTTGAGGGCATCTGGTCATAAGACCCAGTTTTAGGACTCAAGCACATAATAATATAATGAAACAAAAGTTTATATTTTGGTTCAAAATACTTTTTAAAGATTGTAGCTTGTGAGAGAGTACCTTGATAACCACACTCAGTCATGGTTTGGTGGATAGCAGAGTTGTCAAACTTCTCAGGGGCATTCACATCATTCAACCCCAGTCTGTTTGAGAGTATGGCTGGTGTTATGGCCATTTGTCTCCCTTTAATTGTTGAGTTGAGGGAGATAACTTCATCATCCACCATCACTGTCTTCGCATTAGCCCAGAACTCATTTAGAGTTTCAGGATGTATTGGTGGGTCTATGGTGAGAGCGGTGAAATATTGGGATTTGACGACGAGATCAATGATCTCATCGTATTGGGACCAGCCTTCTTGTTTTTCTAAGTAGGCTCTGAGATTGTGTCCCTGTTTGAGAACTAAAGCCATGTGGTTTGTGTGTGTTGATGAATCGAACAGTGATTTTGTGTTGCAAGTTCAGGGGTTTGAGAGCTTTCTTGAGAGAGAAGGAGGGAATTTTTGAGTTTGAAAGGATAAGTGTTGAAAAAAAAAAAGATATTTATCAGAAGTTTTTAACCGCTTGGATCTTCTTTATTAGAAGTTTTAAACCGCCTAGGTTAAAAATCTCTTTATCAGAAGTTTTAAACCGACTAGGTCAAACTTCTGATGATGGGAAAAGTCAGATTTGCCCTTTTTGACCAAACTGCTGATGAAGGATTATCTTCATCAGTAGTTCCCATTTTCTCTTCAGTAGTTTTGAACAGCTGATGAGAAATACTTTATAAATACTTTTATTCATAACTTCTGAAGGTTATTTTATCAGAAGTTAATCACTTTTCAGAAATTTTCCCGGTACTGATGTTTTGTTCATCAGTAGTTTCTCTCTTTTCAGAAGTTTTTCAAGTGTTTGAAAACAGATGTAAGTGAAAAAAAAGTGTGCAGAAAAATAAATAGAAACACTTACAAATTTAGCATCCCTAGCATGGATACTAACTTCTGAAATGTTGATGTGTCAAGGGGTTTAGTGAAAATGTCAGCTATTTGATTAGCTGTTGCTACATGTTTCACTTCAATCTTGCCTTTTTCATAGCAGTCTCTTATGAAATGATACATGATTTCAATGTGTTTAGTCTTTGAAAACTGAACAGGATTTTGAATGATGCTAATGGCAGATTTGCTGTCTACAAGCAATGGTGTCTTGGTCTCTTTGATTCCATAACCAAGAAGTTGATATTGGAGCCATTGTATCTGTGATGTACAACTTGCAGCTGCAATGTATTCAGCTTCAGCAGTTGAAGTTGCAACAGATGTTTGCTTCTTTGATTGCCAGGACACTAGACAGTTTCCCAAGAATTGACAACCACCAGATGTTGATTTTCTTGACATTTTACACCCTGCATAGTCACTATCTGAAAAAGCTGATAACTTGGTATTGCTTGAAGCAGGATACCAAATTCCAAGTGTAGGAGTTCCTTTCAGATACCTGAAAATTCTTTTGACTGCAATAAGGTGTGATTCCCTAGGAGCTGATTGATATCTAGCACAGACACATGTTGAAAACATAATATCTGGTCTAGAAGCAGTTAGATATAAAAGGGAACCTATCATACATCTATACATGGTTTGATCAACTTGTTTTCCTTGATCATCTGGTTCAACTTGTGTGGTTGGTGTCATGGGAGTGGAACATGATTTACAGTCTTGTAAAGAAAATTTGTTTAATAATTCTTTAACATATTTTGATTGATGTATAAAAGTTCCATTTGTTTGTTGTTTAATCTGCAGTCCTAAAAAGTACTGCAGTTCTCCCATTGTACTCATCTCAAATTTTGATTGCATGAGTTTCTTAAATTCATCACACAATTTTGTGTTTGTTGAACCAAAAATGATATCATCAACATATATTTGAACAAGTAAGACATGATTTCCAACATGTTTTATGAAAAGTGTTTTATCAATGGCACCTCTTGTAAAGTTATTTTTGAGTAAAAAGGTTGAAAGTGTATTATACCAGGCTCTTGGAGCCTGTTTGAGCCCATAAAGAGCTTTGTCTAGTTTGTACACCCACTCAGGATGAGAAGGATCCTCAAACCCAGGTGGCTGACAAACATACATTTCCTCTTTTATCTTTCCATACAAAAATGCACTCTTGACATCCATTTGATAAACTTTTATTTTGTTGGAAATGGCATAGGCCAGAAATAACCTGATGGCTTCAAGCCTTGCAACTGGAGCAAAGGTTTCATCATAGTCAATGCCTTTTTCTTGAGAGTAACCTTGTACTACCAGTCTTGCCTTGTTCTTTATTATAATACCAGCTTCATCTTGTTTGTTCCTGAAAACCCATCTTGTGCCAATTGGTTGCTTGTTTGGTGGTAAGGGACAGATTTCCCAAACCTGTTGCTTGTTGAATTGAAGCAATTCATCTTGCATTGCCTGCACCCAATTGTTGTCTTTGAGAGCTTCCTGGTACTTCTTTGGTTCCAACTGTGAAATAAATGCTGAGAATAGACAAAAGTTGGAAAGCTGGTTTCTTGTAAGAACACCTGATGCAATATCACCCATGATTTGATCAAGTGGATGATCTTTGTGTTCGATCAGTTGTTGTAAACCACTGACAGGTGTTGGTGGCTCATGTTCTTCAAACAAACTACTGAGGTCTATTATATCTGGTTCAGCACTTTCAGTGTCTTCAGTAGTTGCAGGTGCTGAAGCAGATGTTTGAGTTTGGCCTTCAGTATTTGTTGGATCAGAAGTTTGTGAAACTTCTGATGGTTTTGAAGTTGACTTAATGACTGTTTGAGGAGTCCATGGTGCTGGATCCTCATCATCAAACCTTTGATCACCATAATAAGTAGGTTTGGATGAAGTGACAGTCTTTGCAGGTTCAAAATGAAAGTTTTCAAGGTCAAAGAGTTCAGCAGGATGTGCTGGAATGAGAGTGTGTTTTGACTCATTGAACTTGACATTCAGTGTTTCTTCTACTATCCTGGTTTTTGAGTTAAAAACCTTGTAGGCTTTTCTAGTTGATGAATAACCAAGAAAGTAACCTGAGTCAACTTTGGCAGCAAACTTTGAAATAGATTCCTTGATGTTCAAGATGAAGCATTGACATCCAAAGGCCCTGAAAAAGGAGATAAGGGGCTTCATGCCATGAAGAACTTCATAGGCAGTCTTTGAATGTCTCTTGACAACAAGAACTCTATTTTGAACATAACATGATGTGTTAACTGCTTCTGCCCAGAAGTATAAAGGTAGGCCAGAATCAGCTAACATTGTTCTTGCTCCTTCTATTAAAGTTCTGTTCTTCCTTTCTACCACACCATTTTGTTCAGGAGTTCTGGCAACACTGAATTGTCTAATAATCCCTTTAGACAAACAGAAGTCATTTAGAGTTTTGTTCCTGAACTCTGTCCCATTATCACTTCTAATGGTTTTGACAGGTAGAGAGTATTGCTTCTCTACTTGTAGAATGAAGAACTTGATGATTTCAGCAGCCTCGTCCTTGGAAAATAAGAAGAATACCCATGTAAATCTTGAGTAGTCATCAATGATGACTAAGCAGTACTTCTTTTTACCAAGGCTCATGATCTTTACAGGCCCAAATAAGTCCATATGGAGTAGTTGAAAACATGCAGTTGTTTTTTATTCTTCAATAGACTTATAGGAGGACTTATGCTGTTTACCCTTTAAACAGGATACACAGTGTTCTTGACACTGTTATACTTTTAAGGGTAGACCTCTGACCAAGCCCATTTTTGTGACTTTATTTATGGTTTTAAAGTTCACATGGCCAAGTCTCCTGTGCCAGAGATCAGTTTCTGAAGTTGATGCCCTTGAGAAGAAACAGGCAGTGTTGTTCAGTACTTTGTCTTTTTCAATGTCCACTGCATAGACATTGCCACATCTTTTGGCAATTAACAAAGTATGATCTTCAATGATCTTCTCTATCAACTTCTGGCCTTCTGGTGATATGATCTTGCATGCTGTCTTTGTGAAAAAGGAAGAATATCCTTTATCACACATTTGTGACACACTAAGCAAGTTGTACTCAAGGTTTTCAACCAGATTGACCTTGTCAAACTGTATTTTGCCAGAGGAGACATTGCCATGTCCTAGCACATATCCCTTAGCATTGTTCCCAAAGGACACAGATCCATCTCTTTGACTGATAAAATTGTTTATCAGGTATCTGCATCCTGTCATGTGCATTGAGCCTCCACTGTCTACATACCAAATGCTATTTAAGCCTCTGGAAACTCTCTGCACAATATAGCAAATGAGTTAGATTTAGGAACCCAAGCCAGTTTGGCTTTGGGTTTGCTCTTGAGAACATTTACAGTTTGTTCTTGACCAAGTTTAGAAATCCATGTCTTTTTGGCAATGGATTTTGCATTAAGTACAATGGTGGTATCCTTTTGAGGACCACCTTCAACTTTGGTCATCAGTAGTTGTACCATGTTCATAAGATCTTTAATCTCAGCAGTTTGTGAAACTGCTGTTGATTTAGGTCTAACTACTGAAAGAGAATTTTGAGAAAAAGACTTTTTTTGAGATTTTGTCTTTTTCTGAGAACGGGTTTTTGTTGGTTGTTGTTTCTTGGGAGAAAAGGTTTTTACATAATCATTTTTGATTTGTTCCCCCACAACCAGTTGTTGATTTTTCTTATTAAACTGAATTCTATTTTGTGGTTGAACAGACCACAAATTTCACATAATCATTTTTGATTTGTTCCCCCACAACCCTTTCTATATCTGCAAAATTCTATTTTGTGGTTGAACAGACCACAAATTTCACATTCTTTTGTCTTTTCTTTCAAAGACAAATCTCTGACAATTTTGATTGGTTTTAGGTCATCAGTAGTTTTCAGGTTCTCAACTCCTGATGTAGTTGAAACTGCTGATGACTTAAAGTCAGATTTAATCAATACTTCTGAAGAACTTTCTTTGTGTGATTTTAGAAAGTTTTCATGGAAAGATGTGCATTCTTCCTCTTCAGAAGTTTCACCTGAAACAATTTTTCTCCCATCTTCAGTAGTTTTGGGAGAGAAATCTGTTGGTGTTTCAGTGTGATTGTACCCTATGCCAAACCTAACATTTGAAGCACTTTGTTTGTTTAGCAATAGTTGGTACCCCTTACAAGATTCCACCCATTTTTCACATGTGACCTTGGTGTCAGCAAGCTCTTGTCTGACATTTCCTAGGTCATTAATCATTATTTTGATTTGTGCTTGGGTTTCAATAGCAGAGTTAGTCAATTTAGAAACTTCTTTTGTTTTTGCAGAAAGTTTTCTTTCTAAATCACATTTTATCTGAGTGAGTTTTCTCTCAGAATCATTAGCCTTTCCTTGTAAGTGCACATTTGTCTCTCTTATGAGAGCAAAAGATTCTTTGCATGAATTTGAACATAGTTTTGTCAAAGATTCTTTTGATACCTGTGACAAGGCAGATTTTGAGGAGCATCCCTCAAATGCCATTAAGGCAAAGTTCTTTCTGCCATTGTCAGGCTCTCCCCAGTTGATGTCAAACATTTTGTTGTCTGCATCAGGATTGCACTCTGTGGTGTCAAAAGGAAGACTGCTCCAGTCAACATACCCTGAGGTAAATAGACTTTGTTGAGAGGGTTGTTGTTGCTGTGGAGGTTGTTGAGCAGCTGGAAAAGGGAGGGATTGATTGTTGGCTCTGCATCTGTTGAGCAGGCATCTGTACATATTGTACTTGTGGCACATATTGGTGTTGTGGAGCTTGTGCCTGTACAAAATGTGCACTCCCTTGTGTTCCATTATTCCTGTTATAATTGGGGTTAAAATTGTTTCCAGACTGAGATTGGTTAAAGCCAGAGCTTCTACATTCTCTAGCAAAGTGTCCCAACTTTTGACACTTATGACATCTAAGTTTAGATTTGTCAAAACCAATTTTTGTAGAACTGTTAAGTCCTGGAAACTTCCTTCCTGACCTTTTGTAAAATTTATTTGTTTTTAAACTTAACATGGCCAGTTGGTGCAAAATATCCATTTCTTCAAGGTCATCATTGCTGAAACTATTTAAGTCATCCATGATAAAACACATGTTATCAGCAGTTTGACCAAAGTCATTATTGTCATAACCTGGGAATGATCTTTCAGATGAGATCCCAGCAGTTATGTCAATGTGGTCAAAAGATCCAAAACTATTTGAACAAGTTGGTGAGTCTTGTCCCAATAGTGTTGTACTACACCGCGCGATAGTCATCAGCGGTTTTACCAGAATTTTGTAACTTTTTCTTTTGATCAATTTCTCTCTCAAAAGTAAGTAATCTCCCATGAAGTTTTGTAAGAGTGAGGAGCTAAAATCTGGTGAAGATCTTAAGACTATTGAGTATGTTTCCCATTTATCAGGTAAAGACCTTAAAAATCTATGAAGCATAGATACAGTTGTATAGGTCTGACCATTTAGTTTTAGCTCAGATATTAATGAGGAAAATCTTTCAAATTGCTGAGTTAAAGTTTCCCCATTAATGTGAGCAAAAGTTTCATACTGTTGAGCCAAGATTTCTCTGGTGTTGGCAATCACCTCTTCAGTTCCTCCAAACTGTTCTTTTAGACAGTCCCAAAGCTCTTTGGCACTATCACAATGTAATAGGCCAGAATAGATTTCATTTGGGAGTGCCATTGCCAACATAGAAAAAGCTTTTGCATCAAGCTCAAGTTTTAGGAAATCATTATCAGTATAGTCTTTTGGTTCTTTTGGAATCTCTTCCTTAGTTTCAAGATTTATGTTTACTGGTTTATGAGGACCATATATCACAGATCTCCAACAACCTGTGTTGGTTTGTGACAAGGTATGTGCCATTCTCTTTTGCCATATGTTATATTCATTTCTTACAAGCATGGCAGGTTTAGTGGCAGAACCAGTATTATGAGGATCCATTTTAAAGAGTATTGATTTGTCAAATATCTCTTAAAGTGATGGATGTTGATAAAAGTGAGCTTATAATCCTTTATTGAATATCAATAAGAGCCTGTGTCTGATTCTCAATTTGTTAGATTGATATGTGATCAGATAAACCAGTGCTCTGATACCAATTGTTGGATCAGTAAGCTGCTCTTTTAGTTGAACTTGCTAGTTGACACTTAAGTGTTTAGCAAGTTCTTGGTGAGTGATAGCACAGCGGAATGTTTATAAGTTTGTAGCTACACTTATCAACAGGAGTTATTACTCCCCCTGGAATCAAGAACTAATAAATGAGAAGTGTTTATTGAGAATCTAAGTATTGAATGAGAATGAAACACTTTGACAGATTCTCAGTAAACACGAAATGGAAATAACAATAATAAGTGTTGAAGGATTTCTTGTATTAAAATCAATGTCTAAAACAGAAGGATGAATCCTTTTATTTATAGACTTTACAAATACATGAACCTTGCCAAAAAGCAAGTTCAGAAACAAGTTGCAACAAGTTGCAGTCTTGGAACTTGTACATAAAGCAAAAAGAATACTAAAGTATTAAACTACTGATATACAAAGGCGGTGGAAAAGATCTTCTTCAAGTACTGATGAATGACAAACTACTGATGAGTAGTTTGTCTTCAGTGGTTCTTCAATAGAAGTGTCTGGTTTGAACTTCAGAACTTCTGATGACTTTTCTTCTTCAGCACTTCTGAATCTCTTCTTCAGCAGTTTGATTCTTTGTCTTCAGCAGTTCCATACTTAGAGTATTTTGACAGAAAGTGAATTAGACTAAGGTTTGCAAAAGTGGTTTCACCAATCCTTTTTGTCCTAACAAGTGTTGAATCATTAAGTTGGATCTCTTAATGGTTAGTTTTCTTGTCCCACATTGGTAGGAAAGCCTCATTAAGGTTTAGCCTAGTTCAGTATTTAATGATTCAGTGCTTAATGGTTCATCAACATCCCAAGTCTTAATGGTTCAACCTGAACCATTCCATTCAGAAGTTGAAATAAACACGCTGAATGTTGAATCATTCAGCGCTGAATGGTTCAGAGCCTCATTAAGAGGTTTACCAAACAACCCCTAAATTTATATATATAAAATAATTGATAGTCGGTGACATGGCGTTAAATGGTGGCCTCAACCCCCATTGAATGTGTCACGTGGCATAATGAGGTGAAGACTTTATTATTTTTGAATTATTTCGTTTTTATCTATTAATAAAAAGAAAAATGATGACATGTGCATTGAGATATTTTAGGAAAAAAAAAACAATTTAAAAACAAAATTGGATTTTTCTTTCTCATGTTTCCTCCTATATTTTTTAAATGTTAATATCTTTTATATACGAGATTTTTTTAAAGAAAAAAATTACACCAAATTAACGAGCGTTTTATTATATTTCCAACGAGTACCTTAGTGCTATATAAAAAACGGAGAAAAAAAACCCACTATTTTTTGTGTGGTTTTGTTTATACAGGAAAAAAAACACAAAGTGTTCAGGTTATTCACTAATCATGTATAGCCAAGTCATTAATTATGTTCAAACCAGTAAATGTGAATTCTATTTACAACAGGTGTTAGCCTTGGAGTTGTACATTGTTTTAGGTTATGCGTTAATATTGGAGATACATTGTTAAAATTAATATTTCATATTAGATTTCTCAACTCCGGGACGCTCCCGGGATATAAATCTAGTGTATATATATATATATATATATATATATATATATAACGATTGGGGTGCGGACACATGACACTTGGTTAGTCCATCCTCACCCTTAAATTCTCGCTAAAAGTTTTAGGTTATAGATAACCCAATTAACCAAATATTTATTAATTTATATTTTTATTTTCTTTATCTTTATTATTAGTTTACTATATAATAAATAAAAATCTTATGATTATCTTATTTCCTTCTCAGCTGAAATAATATTATTAAATCATAATTTCACGTTTATCTATTTTTTATTTAATATTTAATTTCTTAATTAATTTTTTTTTATATTTCCCCTTATTAAAACAATTTAATATTTTATTGATAAAGAAACTACACCTTTAAAAGCACCGCCAATGGTTGCTTCTGCCTTTGTACCTCGTCCAAACATAAATTCTTGCTTTAATATATATATTTTCATTCTTATTTACATGATTAAAATTGTTGCTTTCTCATATTATAGTACTATAGTACGTTAATTTATATGTTACATCATAACACATATTTTGTCTTAATATTAGATTTGTCTACCCCAAGAAGGTCCTGAGATATATATTCATAGCCATATTGATCATTTTAAACTTTTTAATACACAATAACGATTTAAAAAACACTAGAAGTGACCCGTCGCGCTTCACGACGGGACATGCCATTTTTGAATAAAATTTAAATGGTAGTGTAGACGAAACACTAATAAAAAAAACTTAAAATTAAAATATCACAAAAGAAAAATAAAACAAAAAATGTTAATTTCCGTAACCGCGATCGGTTCTAGGAGATTTGGTTTATTTTTGGACTATCCCGGATTCTAGGTCGTACCGATTTGGCCAAAACCGGTTCTATTCCTTCTTAAAAAAGCTTGAACCGGTTTTCAATCCAGACTACTTTGAGAAAAAAGCCGAGCTATCTCGAGGCTCAACTAATATAGTGGACACTTTCCGGGCCGTTTTTTTTTTATTTTGTCAACAAATAATTTTTTTTTATCACACCACTTCAAGATACATTTAGTATCAACAATTACATGCATTCGGAATAACGAATAGAAACAAGAACCAACACAAATATCTAGTAATAACTCCAACGAGGTCATCTCCTTACATACCTTGCAATTATTATCTGTGTACAATAGTATAATTATGAATTAGTAAAAATTAATTATCCCCAATAGTAATTAGAAAACCAAGAGAAGTAATATCGACTTACCCCTTGGTGATGACATGAATGGTATAAACAACACAAGAGATCCATCGAAATAGAGTCAACAACACGCATATACAAAATTCTACCCGTAACCAGGATACACCATATACATTTGTCGCTCAGCATGTTCCAAAAATATCTTATGCATATCCTTACAAGAATCGAGAAAAACTTACATGGCAACCGACCTTGAAGAAAACACTTAGAGGAGGAAGGGTCATCATGAGTATAATGTCGATGCAATTGAAAGTACCTTCCGACGACATCTTCCGATCTATTATACTGTTTCTACTTGTATTTTTTTTTTCCAAAGAGAATTCAGAAACTTGTGATGTTTGGTATTACAAGCCCTTAATGTGAGGGATAGAAGAAGAAATGTGCATCATATATATAAGAAAAAAAAAACAATGCTTGTTAATGGTTATCAAATTAATGTATGATTAAATGAAAGAAAACCAAAAGATTAAAAAGAAATAGTAACCACTATATGATGCTGTGATGCACCTGTTTACAGGATGCTGGTTCTCGGCTGAAATTTGGTATCAACTTGGGTCGTGGTGCAGGATGCCGCAGAATATTGTCTTTGATGTTCGGGATTTGATGTTGATTCCAGAAACAATCTCGTTGGATGCAGATCAGAAAAACTTGCTCAGGGGAATCATCTACCCTGCCATGTGGTGCATTTGGAATGAACGGAACGCCAAAGTTTTCACGAGTAAATGTTGGAGAGCTGTTGAAGTCGTAGAATATATAAAGTCGATATCTTATTTCTGGGTCAAACATAGGTCTAAAATGAAAGTTAAATGTTGGTGTAAATATCCCCTAGACTTGATGTAATTTCGCTTTTTATGCTCTTGGGTCTTCTATTTGAAGACGCTTGAGGCATTTCTTTGATAATGAAATTTATTTTCAAAAAAAAAAGTAACCACTATGATATTAAAAAGCTATTTGAAAAATCACCCAATTAATTACAGTATCAAAAACTAATACTTGATTTATTAAAGTAGGTAAAAGAATTAAATCATCAATGCTAGTTAAAATAATAACTAATAAATAAATAATAAAATTACTACACTAAACTGATGGCATGACTTATGATAAGCACAAGCTTCATTTTTTAGTTAAAAACGGTTCTTTAAAGATGATATATGACGTAATCAATGTGAATATTTAAACTATATTTCTTAACAACTTTTCTTATACTGATAAAAGTAAGTGGGGTATTTTAATTCTTAGTTATATATGTATTTTACCCTAGAGTTTTTTTTGTCTTTTTTTTTTTATTTTTACATTTGTTTGTGTGCCCTGGTTCTTAGTAGTATTAGTAACTGTATTTTATAAATTTCTTCAACTTGTTTTGTTCTAATTATATGTGTGTCAAAATTATTGTTGAGAAAGTTTATTTAATTAGAAGTTCATTAAATGATTTATTAATATGTCTTAAGCTTTGAGGTAAATTACAATGATGTCCTTCTTAAATGAAGTAAAATGATCTTGTTGCTCATCTAGAATATACTATATAGTAGTAAGTATAAGTATAAGTATAGATATAGATATAGCTATAGAAGTATAGATATAGATATTGGATTTTGTTCAACACTTCAACCTGTCTAACCACTAAGACCGGTCAGCCCAACCGACATTTCCAAACGGGCCCGTAGTTTGCACTTTGCAGGTGACCAAGAAATTTTGTTATAATGGGCCTCGTAGCCTACTGACAGTTTTGGCCCAACTGGAGTAGGATACCTTTATCACTTGTGATGGTTGTATTATTGGGCCTAAGAAGTGCGTTGCTCCCATGGCCTCATTTAATCTTTTTGAGGCCCGGTACATGGAATGCTTTTCTTGGATTGTCCCAATGAAATAATAATTAAAATGGTCTAAAATTTGACATGTAGCTAGTGTTGTAGAACTCGTTAGGCGCTAGTTAACCGGTGGGGTACCGACTAGGGATTAATCAGGATTAATTGGATTGGATTTATATATATATATGTATATATGTATAAATTTTATACCTTATATGAATAAATTTAGAAGTTTAGAGGCCAAATATAAACTAGTGAATATGGAGGGGGGTTAAATATTAAAATACCTAAACTTAAATAACGCTAATCACTTCCATCATTCTCCATATCCCGGCTTTTCCTCCCCATTCCTTCTTTCATCGTACGGGACCATCAGATGCAACTAAGGTTCATTTAGTTTCATCAATTTTGCTTCAAAATCATGGATTATCATCAAATTTTGAGGTAAGAACTTGTTTTATTTGATCGATTTGCTCAAGTTTCGACCCGTTAGAATTCATTTTTCTACCTAATTTTGAGTTTTAGGTCCGACTAATCGGTGATTAATCGTGACACCGATTAATTGAGTGATTAGCCCCAAATTAATCAGTAATAGGTGATTAATCCTGATTTTTACAACCTTGCATGTAGCTATGTTCCCGAGTTATTTAAGAAGAGAAAAGAAAAGAAAAGAAAAGAAAAGAAAAGAAAAGAAAAGAAAGAGCTCCCCTCCGTCTATTTTCTTTTCCTCTCTTTTTCATTCTTTACTTTTCTCTCCAAATCTCTACAATGGAAGGATGGAAATAAGCCTTGTTTTTTCTTCATTTTCCTCCCTTTATCTTTCTTTACTTTTCTCTCCAAATCTCTACAATGGAAGGATGAAAATAAGCCTTGTTTTTTCTTTTCCTACCTTTTCCTTTTTTTTTCCTTCTTAAAAATACTCTAGAACACCCTTTGAAGAAACACGAATCCTGAATTATTGTACAGACGCTAATCTGGGTAGTGATTCTACGAGGTTTTATAAAAAGGTGTGTTTATAAAAGTGTGTTGGTCTAAGGACAAGACCAAGGAGTTTAAGAGACTACCGATCAGAAAAGCCGAGCCTCTAAACATAAACGTAAACGTAAACGTACGTGGCGTCCGATGAGTGGACGCCGGTGGGCGGCGGACACGTGGCGTCCACCTATTGGCTACTTCGGACGGTGAGTAGTCATCATTTGAGGGGCTGCAAAAGTCTTCTGTCAGAGAGATATCTTGGCTGTAAGGTTGCCACGTCATCGTCCTTTCCGGGTGTTAGTCTGCGAGCAACCTTTGATAGGGTCGAGAACTCTGACGGGCAGCCTGTAGCGTAAGGAACAGTTGCTTGGGGCAGGAGTGTGTATCACGAGGCTGCCCCGGAAAGCATCTTCCAGTTGTGTTGATGACGTTTGTCTAACTTGTTGGGGAAGCTTCGTAATGTGTCTGCCCCGCCGACGTAAAACGAGCGGGGCCGCATGCGTCTGGCGTCTGACGGACGTTAGCTGTTTCGCTGACGTAAAACGAGCGGGACAGCATGCGTCTGGCGTCTGACGGACGTTGACTGTTCCGCTGACGTAAAACGGGTGGGATGTGTTTTAGCTAGGCCCTCTTGTGGGTTGGTGATATGTATGTTTTGATAGCATATCCCTTCAATTCCCACCAGTCTAGTGCTTTCATGTTGCTCTGACAAGGGAGTGCTGGACTTATGTTTTAACCTCTCATGTGTACTTTGAGTTACATCCAGTCGTCACTGGGTTTTCATGTAACAAAGTGTACATGTCATTGTATAACCTCGTCAACTGGTGCGCGCACAGTGATCAAGCTGCGGGCGTATGACGGAATAAATGTTTATTGCGGGACCTAATAATAGGTTCGGGCAAACATAATAAAGGAGATTCATTCGTGATGTGTAAAGCTTGAAGCAAGATGAAGATGGGCATGATGCCTGAGAAGGCGTCGGACCTGATTGCGTATCCCATAGATGTGAGGGAAAGAAAACCTGAAATTTTGACTTTATGCGCCGGCGGGGCGCCTGAGAAGGCGTCGTGCCTGATTGCGCATCCCAAAGATGTGAGGAAAAGAAAGCCTGAAGTTTTGACTTTGTGCGCCGGCGGGGAGACTGAGAAGGCGTCGGGCCTGATTGCGCGTCCCAAAGATGTGAGTGAAAGAAAACATGAAGTTTTGACTTTGTGCACCGGCGAGGGGCCTGAGAAGGCGTCGGGCCTGATTACGCATCCTAAAGATGTGAAAAAGGTATTTCTTGTCTTCTTCTGCGCCTGAATGAGTGTAGTTATGACGCATTTAATTTGTTGTTTTGAATTATGTGTGAGTTAAAGGCAGGAATGTTTGGATGTGAAGAGACGTGTCTGACGGTTGGTACTCCTGCCTTGGAGAACGTGTCTGACAGTTACTGTGGCTGGTGAGTTGGTAGGTCGCCACGTGTCGTTTATTTGTGTCGTGTGGACAGCTGGAGGTGCAGTGTTTGAACGTGGGCGTACACGTGTCGCTCATCGGTGTCGTGTGACAGCTGGGTGGTATAGTAACCGTTAGCCGAGTAAGACACGCGCGGCGCGTGAGCCGTTCTGTCATGTGGTCCTCCTGACGTGTCGGCTGATGATTGGACCTCCGCGTAAAAAGCCTGCCTGTGATGATTACCTTCTCTGCCCTTGTATTAAATGCGATGACTATAAATACGGCTTCTTCATTCGTTTATCCTTTCTACCTTCCCCAAAATCTTTATTTTTTCTTCGGCGAGTTTATTCCGGTGAGAAAAGGTTTAAGAAAATTTTCTTTTCTTCCATCCTTTTGTTTTGACCTTATACTAAAAATATGTCGTCCGAAGATAAAAAGGCAGAGCTAGCTATGAAGGACGCACAGATCGGTTGGTCCAAGGACAAGTTTCGTTCCTTGGTCCATAAGTTTAATATTTTCCGAGAGTGGCAACCGGAGTTGCCGGAGAAAGGACAGACGCCGATTGATTGTCCAGAGGACAAGATCTGTCGGTACGAGGCCTTTTTTCAGAAGGGTTTGTTCCGGTTGCCAGCGTCGAAATTCTTGATTTCCGTGTTGCAACGGTATGGCATTCACATCTCTCGAATGAGCCCCTTCGGGGTGATGAGAGTGATGCATTTTGAGGCTACCTGTCGAGCATTGAGGATGGAGCAAGAGTTTGAGCATTTCAACGTCTTCTACAAACTTGATGTTAAGGAGACGGGTTGGGTATCCTTTACCGAGAGGTTGAAGGCGATTAGTTTGATTATTCCGAAGAGCTCACCGAAGACTCTTCGAGATTGGAAGAAGTGTTTCTTCTTCTTGAAGAAGGAGGTGATACCAGCTGATATGGCTAGGTTGGAGCTTCAAGCTGGCCAGAAGTCGCCGTCTTTTGAAGTGGTGAAGGACTTTCAGGAGGAGTGGTGGTTTCAAGCCTTGTCTGCTCATCCGACCCGTTTGGATGATTTGGAGAAGTTGGATGAAGGTGTCCTTCGCCTGCTGGGGATTAGCTGCGCGGGGGTTAGGGAAGGATATGATGTAGCTCCGGTAGGTGACGATGGGCTGCAGTCAGTTGAAGGTAAGTCTGTTTAACTTTTATTTTGTTCATTTCACTCGCCATGTGTATTGACGTGTGTGTCTCTCTCGTAGGTGAGCGTTTGTTCGAGGTGTTTGCTGCTCGTGGATCTCGCACGACTTTTGTTGCGGTCCTGGAGGGGGGGGGGGGGGTTTCGTGTATTGAGCAGCTGAAGGTCAACTTCTTGATCCCTTCGCAGATGGAAGGTGCGCCTCAGAACCGTCTTGAAGTTGGTTTCTTGGTTAACCCCGAGCCGCTGTCTGCGCGTACGGCGGCGGGGGTTGACTATGTTTTTCTTTCTGATGATGAGTCTAGTGGATCATTATCTAATCTAATCCCTCGTGCGCGTCTCTCTGTAGGTGGTCGATCCAGTGCTTCGGCGACCGCGCCCCAGGGTGGAGGTTCGGGTAGTGGGACCGGTACTACTAAGGGGGCGACCGGTGAAGGTAAGCATTTGTTGTGTTCTGTATGCTTTTCTGGGTTGTTGTTGTCTTTTAAAATGAGTTTGTTGATTTGCTGTAGGTCACAAGTGCAAGTTGTCGGAGACGGTAAAATATGATGAACCTGAGGGTTCTTCCCCAAAGAGGGCAGCGATGGGTGGTGGTACCGTGGAGCCGCCTGAGGGTTTGGAGCTTGATCCCCCGCCGGTCCGTGAGCCCTTTTATAAGAAGGCATTAAGGAAGATCAGCGGTAAGCCTTTGTAGTGTCTTTGCTTTCTTGTAAAATATTTGAAGGGTGCTAAACGCAGTTTATTTGTTTGTGATAGGCTCCGTTTCTCCTTCGATAAAACAACTTCAAGAAGAGAGAAAAAAGAAGCTTCAGGACGAGGAGAGGAACAAGGCTGAAGCTCGGCTGTTAGAAGAGAAAGCTACGCAGGAGTTGGAAGCTGTGCGTAAGCAGGAGGAGGAGAAGCGTGTTGCCGAGGCTGCTTTGAAGCAGAAGGAGGAAGAGGAGGCTCGCCAGGCTGCTCTGGTGATGAAGGAGAAAGAACTGGAAGAGCTGCATCAGCAGGACCTGTTGAAGCAACATGGGCTCTGGTGACGATCAAGAAGGAGCAAGCAAAGGGTATGATTGCTCAAGGTGGTGTTGTTGATCTGGATGAGAGGGACGTGTAGGATACGTCGCCTGTTGGGGTTGAAGAAGGTGGTGTTGTTGGGCCACACTTGAAGAAAATTGAAGGTGGTGGAGCGTCATCAAGTGCTCCACTTCTTCGTTTGGATGCTCCAGTTTATGCGCCTGATTGGCGCATAACCGAGAGTTGTCGGTTCGTCAGCCCCTTCGTGGCTGAGGAATTCGTAAATTATGCGCTCCCGCCTGCGGAGCGTCATCATCACCACAGCCAGAATCGTGCGACGTTGTTGTCAGAGTTGAGTTGCAACCTGACGCAAGCCTTGGGTAACCTGTATGGTCTGCGTCGTAGTGAAGATGAGTTCCTGATTGAACAGGCAACTGTTAGTTAGAAAGCGAATAGGTTGGCTCATGAGAAGGGGGTGTTTGAGACCGCAAGGATGCGGCTGGTGGAGCAGATCTGGAAGCTGGATTCGTATTTGCGTCAAAGGGATTCGGACGCCGCCGCAAAGCAAAAGACCTGGGAACAGTCTTCTGCAACGGTTAACAAGGAGCTTGAGCGCCGCCGACTGGCGGTGCAGAAAGCTGAAGCTGACTAGGTTGAGCAGAAGAAGGTTGAGGCGGCCAATGTTAAGGAGTTGGAGGAGCTATCCTCGAAATATGCACCGCCCTTAATGACCTGAAGAGTAAAGATGATGATGTGGTGCGGGTGACTGCTCGAGTGTCTGAGCTGGAAGGGCAGATTGGTGCCTTGTTGAAGGAGAAAGAGGCTTGGTCGATTGAGGAAGCCGCTTTGATGGAGATGAGGAAAGCTTCAGATGAGAAGGCTTTATGGATGATGTCTGATGGCGTGGCCGCCGTAAGCTTCTGTCCTTGTTAGTTGTGTTTCTTTGTATTTTGAAGTTTGTTTATCTCATAACTTTCTCTTTGTTGCAGATCTTTAATCGGTGCGGGAATGAGCCGAAGATGGGCAATCAAGTGGTGGAGATAGTGGAGTCGGTGCGTGTTGCTGGTTTGCGCGCCGGTTGGTTAGAAGGCTACCTGGCGGCCAAAGATGGAGCTTCTGTCGAGGATGAGCCTTTTCAATACATTAATACGGAGGACGTGATGATGGATCAGCTGAAAAAGTTGGAGCGGGTGCAGTTCCCGGTTTTGCAGACAGTCGGGAAGTGTTTGGCGGATGAAGATCCCATTTGCCGGTTTAGGCAGTGGGTGCAGGAGTCTGATCGCGTAGGGTGCGAGAAGGCTGAGAAAGAAGCTGCTGACAAGGCCGCTGCTGAGGCTGCCAGGGCGGGTGGTTTGGGTAGCTCGGGGACGGCGTATGAGCCTCCCTAGTAGGGTTTATGTATTTGTAACATTTTGTGGAACCTTTGTAAATATAGCTTTTGGTTGAATGAAAGTGAAGCTTTTGTTGTTTGCTCATCCTTGTCTTGAATTTTGTGGTTTAGGCTTCTTATTGAGATGAGGCGTCGACATAGATTTCTTGTTTTTAGAAGGCAAGGTGGCGTCTGATACGAAGGGTTAATTATCTTCGTACTGGGCGGCTACGCTGCGTCTAACATAGAGAAGTCATGTTTTTGGAAGGCAAGTGGGCGTCCGATATGAAGAGTTAATTAACTTCATATGGGGCAGCCGTATTGCTTCTAACATAGAGAAGTCATATTTTTGGAAGGCAAGTGGGCGTCCGATATGAAGAGTTAATTAACTTCATATGGGGCAGCCGTATTGCTTCTAACATAGAGAAGTCATATTTTTAGAAGGCAAGTGGGCGTCCGATATGAAGAGTTAATTAACTTCATATTGGGCGGCCGTATTGCGTCTGTTATGAAGAAGTCATGATTTAGAAGGCAATTGGGTGTCCGATATGAAGAGTTAATTAACTTCATATTGGGAGGCCGTATTGCGTCTGTCATGCGTATAGTCTTCCCAACTTTTGGACAAAGGTAGTATTATATGTAAAGATAGCGAGTTTTTATAAATAACAGGGGCACAGTTGCACTACATTCCATGATCTAGGTATGGGTGTGCCGTCGAGTTTTTCCAATGCGTATGCCCCTTTTCCTAGTACTTGCTGAACTTTGTAGGGACCTTCCCAGTTAGGTGCTAATTTTCCTGGGCGCTCGGAGTGAGACGCGTGATTGTCTCTTAGGACGTAGTCCCCGATGTCAAATGTGCATGCTTTGACTTTGGAGTCGTAGTAGCGCTCGAGCTGCTTCTTATAGTTTGCCTCGCATATGGCAACTGTTTCTCGTTTTTCGTCTAAGAGATCTAAGTTGAGGCGCAGTTCTCTATCGTTGTCTGTGTGCGCCACGTTGAGGACCCTTGGTGATGGAAAGCTTACCTCGGTGGGGATTACGGCTTCAGAGCCGTAAGTTAGGCTGAACGGTGTTTCACCCGTGCTAGTCTTCGTTAAGGTTCGGTGCACCCATAAGACGTGCGGGAGTTCATCAACCCAGCCTGTTCGTTTTGAGCCTAGGCGTGTTTTGATTCCTTCAACCAGTAATCTATTGATGCGTTCTGCTTGTCCGTTTCCTTAGGAGTGCGCAACGGACGTGAAGATCTGGTTGACGCCCATTTGTGTTAACCATGCCTTGATTTTATTATCGACGAACTGGGTGTTGTTGTCCGTGACGATTTCCATGGGTAACCCGAAGCGGCAAATGATAAATTCCCAGATGAATTTTTTTGACGTGTTCGGCGTTGATTGTTGCTAAAGGCTTGGCTTCAACCCATTTTGTGAAATAGTCGATGGTGACGATTAGGTAATGTACTTTGCCGGGGGCCATTGGGAATGGGCCGACAAGGTCGATGGCCTATTTTTGAAATGGCCAGGCCGCCATGACTGGGACCAGGTCGTTTTTTGGACGCAAGTTATTGGGTGCGTGCTGCCGACAGTTGAAGCAGGTAGGCAAGCTTTTGATGGCGTTATGGTGCATTCCTGGCCGTAGTATCCGGCATTCATGATTTTTGCGACGACCATTCTTGGGCCTGCGTGTATGCCGCATATGCCTTCACGGATTTCCTTGATGAGGGATGCGGCATTTGCGGAGTCCACGCATCTTAGAAGAGGGCCTAGGTAGGAGTGTCGGTACAAAACACCATTCATGAGTTGATAATGCTCGGATTTGTATTGGATCTTTCGGGCTTCTGCTTTTTGGGACGGTAGGGTGCCCGTTGCTAGGTATGCCTGGATAGGGGTCATCCATGACCCGGCGCCTATTTGTGTTACGTTAACCTGTCTAAGTGGTACCGATGGTTGAGCCAGAGTTTCTATGCGTACCTCTTTGGTCATATGCGACCAAGCTGTGGATGCCATTTTGCTGAGGGCGTTTGCTTCCTTGTTACCGCTGCGGTTGATGTGGACGATTGTGCAATTTGTGAATTTTTTTTGGTGAGAAGTTTGGCTTGGTCGACATATTGCGCCATAACCGGGTCTTTAGCGTCATAGACGCCGTTCATATGACCTGCTATGAGCATTGAATCGACATGGTCGTTGAGGTGTCTTGCGCCCATTTTGTCTGCTAGACGTAGTCCTACGAGGAACGCTTCGTATTCGGCTTCGTTGTTCGTGCTTGGGAACTCAAGGCGGACGATGTACGTGAATTCTGTGTTGTCAGGGCTGACAAGTCGTAAACCTGCGCCTGGGCCCTGATCGTTAGAAGCTCCGTCCGTGTACAGTGACCATGTGACGCGGGAATCTGGGACTGGTTTCGGGTCCTGTTCGCTTTGGCATTGTATTTTTTTTGCTGGAATTTCAGCGATGAAGTCTGCGGGAACCTGCCCTTTGATCGCCGGTCTTGGTTTGTATATGATTGTGTGGGTGCCTAGTTCGATTGCTCATTTTGCTAGGCAGCCTGATAGTTCTAGTTTTGATAGCACAGTGTCGATTCTATAATCTGTTAGGACATTGATTGGGTGTCCTTGAAACTAACGTCGGAGACGTCTTGAGGTATGTACGAGTGCTAGGACCAGTTTTTCTATCATGGAGTATCTAGTACTGCGTCTGCCAAGGTACGACTAATGTAGTAGATTGATGTTTGGACTTTGTTGCTTTCTAGCAGAAGTACTGCGCCTATCACTGTTTCGGATGCGGATAGGTATAGTGTCAGCGGTTCTTCTGGTAGAGGTGCTGTTAAAGTTTGCAAGTAAGTCAAACATTGTTTCATTTCACGGAAAGCCACTTTCGCTTCTGGAGTCCAGCGGAACATTGTTTCATTTCACGGACAAACGGTTGTTGTTGCGGCTGCGATTGTTGCTGGAGCTTCCGCGCTAATTTTGGCGCATTGTTTTTTGGTTGCTAGCGTATAGTTTGGAGATTCGGACAACCTCTTCCCAGGAGTCTGGGACGCCGTCTTTCCCTTGAAGGGTGTGTTGTAGGTTGCCATCGTTGACGTTGGCTAGGAAAGAGGTTCGAGTTGCCTCATACCCCATTCCAAGTTGGAGTGCTTCTTTGTTGAACCGCACGATGAAGTCTTCGAGCGGTTCGGTATCTCTGCGTTTGTGGAGAGAGATTTGACTTTTGTCGCGCTTGTGGCCACGTTGTTGGCTGAAGTGCAATGAGAATTTGTTGATCAGCTGTTCATAGCTGTCGATGCTTCCGGTTGGGAGAACGTCGAACCATACCCGTGCCGCGCCCGTGAGTGTTTGGGCGAACATGTGGCACCAGACGGGTAAGGTCCATCCGATGATGGCCCCGGTCTGATTGAATATGCCGAGGTGGTCGTCTGGCCCCATCATATAACTTGACGTTTGTTGGGAGGCGCTGCGTGGGTGGTATGGGGGCTTCGGAGATGCACCTTGTGAACTTGGATTTATCGGCAAAGGCCGTTGGCCTGTAAGGGAGTGACATGTTGGTGGTTGCGTCGTTATTGTACCTGTTTATTCGTTCTCGTCGGCAGTACGGGCTGTGACGGTAATCCCTAGAGGCGTCGTCCTCATACGAGCTTTCTTCGTAATCTTCTTCGTCAAACTGGTTGTGCTCTGCACGGGCCTGGTCGATAGGGGATTTCCCTGGACCTTCCCCGTGACGGGCAGCAACCAGTGTTCTGGTGGGGTACTTGGAGGATGACTCCATGATGGCTTTGCCGGTAATCCGGCGACACTACATCTGAGCGTCTAAGATTTGCTTCTGACGTTCGTACCAGTCGTTGTTTAGAGCGTCTATCTCCTCCTGGGTGGGAGGTGCTGGTTCGCTAGCCTGAAAATCTAGGTTTCTAGGTATGATGACGACGTTGAGCTGGCCGTCGTCATGATCCCCAGCTGCGGGCGGAATCCTGGGGTGACGTCGGTGATGTCCTCGACGGCCCCAGAAGGGGTGTAAACTCTTTGGGGTGAGTTTGCCATTTTTGTTTTTTCTTTGTGAAAAAACAGTCGGTTTAGTATTTTTGGGGGAGATATTTATGGTAAGGCCATGGATGGCGCCAATAAAGAAAAACGAATCCTGGATTATCGTACAGAGGCTAATCTGGGTAGTGATTCTACGAGGTTTTATAAAAAGGTGTGTTTATAAAAGTGTGTTGGTCTAAGGATAATACCAAGGAGTTTAAGAGACTACCGATCAGAAGAGCCGAGCCTCTAAATGTTGGTATAATAAACAAGGGGTTGAAAAATATACGAAGGAGTTCGCAGTCTTCTTGATGAAAGTATTGGTGAATATCGGATGCCGACAAAAGGAGAAGGGGCTCCTCCTTTTGTAGTACCTCGACCTCCCACTTTCTCAGCCCTTCCTCTACCCTTAATGGGGCCCGGCCCAGGTAGAGGGGTCTCTAAATCTCCGGCCCAAGTCCCTAATCCCAATGGTGCAAGTGGGTTTAGTAAAAAAGAGGGAGTAAAGGGGGATGTTACCATCCTGACGTAAACATACGTGGCGTCCGATGAGTGGACGCTGGTGGGCGGCGGACACGTGGCATCCGCCTATTGGCTACTTTGGACGATGGGTAGTCATCATTTGAGGGGCTGCAAAAGTCTTCTATCAGAGAGATATCTTGGCTGTAAGGTTGCCACGTCTTCGTCCTTTCCGGGTGTCAGTCTGCGAGCAGCCTTTGATAGGGTCGAGAACTCTGACGGGCAGCCTGTAGCGTCAGGAACAGTTGCTTGGGGCAGGAGTGTGTATCTCGAGGCTGCCCCGGAAAGCATCTTCCAGTTGTGTTGATGAAGCATTGTCTAACTTGCTCGGGAAGCTTCGTAATGTGTCCGCCCCACCGACGTAAAACGGGCGGGGCCGCATGCGTCTGGCGTCTGACGGACGTTAGCTGTTCCGCTGACGTAAAACGGGCGGGACAGCATGCGTCTGGCGTCTGACGGACGTTGACTGTTCCGCTGACTTAAAACGAGCGGGATGTGTTTTAGCTAGGCGCTATTTTGGGTTGGTGATATGTATGTTTTGATACCATATCCCTTCACCCTTCCTCCCGTTTCTTTTCTTTTCCAACAAAATAGAAAAAAGAAAAAAAAAACTTGAGAACAAGGGCCTCTTTCCTTTCTTTTCTCTTCTTTCCCCCTTAACACTCTGTTCCAGAGTTTCATTAAAGGATGGAAGAGAAAGGATTAGAAAAGAAGTAGGGAAAAAATGTGTTTCAGAATTTTTTATAGGAAGGAAAGGGAGGGAATGAGAGGGATAATAAGGAGGATTTTAGTGTGATTTTCAATCTTTCCAATTTGGAAGGATTTGAAGAGAAAGGAAGAGGAGGGAGATCCTTTCTCTTCCATCCTTTAATGAAACTCGGGAACACAGTGTAAATGAGATTCGGGAACACATATTATCATTTTTTAATGAATTTAACATTCGCATTTTCTCAAGCAGGAAATTTAGCATCTAGATCAAGTGTGGAATTTTGGCATAAATTACCGTTGAACTTATATGGTTAAGTAATCTACTTGGTGATGTCGGGTTTGCCCGGTCTAAACCAACGATCACATGGTGTAATTTTGGTATAACTATTCATACTACGATCAACGTGGTGCTCTATGAAAAAATCAAGATACAATTATACACATAGACATACAACTATAGAAGTAAATCGTCACTTCAATAAACAAAAAGACAATAAGTATGATAATTAGTGATCCCCATGTAGTTTATGTCTTAACAAAAGCATTACTTGATAGTGAGAGTTTTTTTTAAACAAATGGTATTTTAGTAATCCAAATTATGACTAATTGATAGATAATAATCCGTATTGGAAATTTGACCAACGACAGTCAAAACTTAAACTGTCATAACAACAGGTAATCCCTCTCTAATGGAAAAGTTACTCAGCTTGCCCAAACTTCCATCTATGTCCTTTCAAAACAAGTTATTACATTTTGTCTGGGATACAAACCAATAAGTTATTAAGAGTGTGTGTAGTGGTGGGAGGTTATGTGAGGGTTATGGTATTAAAATATTAAAAAGTAATAGAAGGGGGGTTATGGAAAAAGAGGGTGTAGTGGGAAGGGAGGTTATGAGGGGGTTATAAATGATTGGGTAATCATTGTTTTTATTATTATTATTATTATTATTATTATTATTATTATTATTATTATTATTATTATTATTATTATTATTATTATTATTATTATTATAACCAACCCAACCATCCCTTACCTTTAGTTCTTCTTCATCCTCCTCCTTCAACCCTCTTCTTCATCCTTGCCTCCTCATCCCTGCCTTCAACCCTCTTCTTCTTCTTCTTCTTCTTCAATCTTTTTCCCCCAATTCCCAAACCCTAATAATAATAATAATAATAATAATAATAATAATAATAATAATAATAATAATAATAATAATAATAATAATAATAATCTACAAAACCCGTATATGAACGCAATTTCACCCGATCCAGTTTGACCTTCAATTTCCAATTCGTCTTCTTCTTCATCCATCGATCCCTTCCTACAAACCTACTTTCTACAAAAACCCATCTAAAAGATTTGTTCATCTTCTACATAATCAGCAACCATGGGTAATAATAATAATAATAATAATAATAATAATAATAATAATAATAATAATAATAATAATAATAATAAAAACAATGCTACACAAAACGCCCGCTATCACCTTAACCTGCAAGCTCAAAACGCCCTCATAGCGCCGGCGGGGGCGGTGTTCCCCGACGCTATGGGTGGTTATAACGCCCATAACGTTTGCCACTACACACCCTAATTAGAAGAAGACGAAGTTACTTTTTCGTAAAAGTAGGACTGCATTAGCAGCGAGAGTAAAAGTTAAAAGTGGCACTAATTATAGTGGAAACATGGATTACTATTGAAAATGAGTGACAATTTAGAATATTAAAATTAAATTTGCCTTATTTATAACACAATAGGTTGAGTGAATTGCAAGATTGTAACAACAAAATTAGGCTCAATTGGAATGAAAGGCACCATGTCTAGGTTATTTACATCATTCTTTATATTATTTACAAGCGTGAAGCTTTTTAGGGCCGGGGTGTCATGGCCTCACTTTTTATTTTTTGATCAGCAGGTCAAACTTACGTGTATTTCATCTTAAAATTTTATTCGTATTGAGTCCTCCTTGTCCGCTCTCTTTAATTTTGGTCCTCCTGTATATTTGTTCTAGATCTCCCACTAATTATTTAACTTTAACATTATTTGTAAGACCAAAGTGTTGCAACTAATCTAACACTCTGTTTCAGAGTTTCATTAAAGGATGGAAGAGAAAAGATCTCCCTCCTCTTTCTTTATCTCCAATTCCTTCCAAGTTGGAAAGACTGAAAATCACCATAAAAACCTCTTTATTATCCCTCTCATTTCCTCACTTTCCCTCCTATAAAAAACTCCGAAACACATTTTTCCCCACTTCCTTCCCAATCCTTTCTCTTCCATTATTTAATAAAACTCTAGAACAGAGTGTAAGAGTAAGGCTAACGTAAAAAAGAGCTTAGCGTAAAAAGTATAAGAAGGATTATTAGCCATAGATTTAACTAGACAATCAGGGGCATGATGATAAAATCATTGCGTCATTAAAGTTTCACCTCCATTTTTAAACCGCCGTAACTTTTTCATACGACATTATTTTAAAAAAAAAAACTATACCATAAAAAACAAGCTTTTTATCCCCAATTTTTTTTTTTTTTGAACTTAGAAGTTTCCCCAAATTTAATCATTGATAATTATGTGATGTTGATCAACATATCTAGGAACTATTATCATTTGTTAACTATACCTTTATTTATGTAAATCGAAAGCTACTCATATTGGAATACGGATAATCTACATCTACATCTACACTTCTACACTATATAATAAAAGAAAACACATGAGGGACACATGACACTCCCTCAAGAATTCTCTCTTTCTTATTTAATTTAATACAATAAATTCAAATTTAATTATAATAATTGATATATATAATTTAAATTGTTTAACCCGTGTATCACACGGATACATAACCTAGTACACGGAACAAAATGAAACTCATTTGATCATATGGAGCTTTGTTAGCTTATTCGCAAGGAGTTACGTTTTCCCACACGGTATATCAGTATGACATCCTAAATTCTTTTTCAAATATAGAAAACTAGAAATATAGACTTTGTTTCAATTAAGAGATGCTATCATTGTCTTCTACGTTATTGTATTCGTGACATGGATTACATGAAAATGTAGCTTAGAGAACAACGTATAAATGTAAATGATGAGAAATATATAATACATGTAAAGACTGTGTCAAAGGTGGTGGTGGGGTTTGTTGATGATTATTTTGGGTCTTTTGATTTCAACAACTTTAAATTCGAATTTACTCTGCTTTACCAAAAGTGATATCTGAGTACATTTACTTTCCCACATAGCAATGTTTTTTTCTTAATACCATATATACATCTATACTTTATATTATTCTTCTTTTATCTTCTTTTCCCTTACATATTTATCTTTGGTTTTCAACGGCTTGAATCAAAGATGCAAAAGAAGCTTAATTATAACTATGTTGGTGGATTGATGATTCAGTGAGTAGTTTTGTAATTGTGTTGGAATGGATTAAGTTTGGTTTGCTTCACTAGTTTATTGAATAGGAAGAAAATGTATAATTGTTGAAGAAATTGTAATTTTATACACTCGATCTATTAAGACTTTACATGTGACTTGTAAAGTAAAAGATGTAAAAGATGAACTAAATCGTATAGAAATAGAAACTCTTTAAACTTAACTATATCTACTTATGCTGATTCTTGTCTTCAAATTCTCCTTTTATGTTACCCTCAAACTTTTGATTAATAAGACAAAACTAGTTTCACTTTTTAGAATAATAATAGTCCAAGAATGCTTTTACCACGTCTTTAAATGGACCATCAAATCGTTACGTACGAAAAGGGTGTATATAAAATATTGACCATGTATCATCCACTTTATAAAGTTACAATATTACAATGAAGTTTGATTCAAATAAATGTTCATTACGGTCTAGGGGTTAAGTTATCCTACACAGTATTACAAAAAATGAGAAAAATACGAAGGATAAAAAATACAATAAATCACGAAATGAACTGTGATGTACTATTTACACGGATTGAATAAATATAATGCAGTTGGTTAACATTAACAAACATTAAAATATGTTTTAAAAAAAATGAACTGTGGTGTACTATTTACTTGTTATAATATTTTACTTTGTCTTTTATTTAATAGTAGGTTAGAAACTTGTGTAACAAACTGGTTATAATTCGTTCTCTGTTGCATTGGTTTTTTTAAGTTAGAAAATTTAATATTACACGAAGTTGGATCAATGAAATATCTTTGTCTATTTAACATTAGGTTAAAACTTGTGTATCACAAAGGTTATAACATTTTTTTTTTCATATTTTTATTATTCATTAAGTTAGAAAATTTAATATTACATCAGGTTGGATCAATGAAATATTAAATGGTTATTTAATAAGCGAAAATATAAAAAGAATTAGTTAAGAAAATAAGTATTAAATAAATAAGAGATAAACGTGAAATTATAATTTCATATGAGAGTGAAGTGATATAACTATAAGATTATTATTTATTATATAGTAAAGAAATGATAAAGATTAAGATTAAGATTGTAAATTAATAGATTTCTTTTAACTTTTTTATTATTATATTATTATATGTAAGGCTAGTCACGTCATTTAGTCGGATAATCTAAAATCTATTCACTCTAGGGACTATTCAAGTGACAACTAAACAAACGTCATGGACTAGGGAGTGTATGTTTAAAAATATGGAGACTAAAGGTGAAAGTTGATCAAACCATACGGACTATAATTCGAACAATTTTTTCTATTCTCAACATGTTTTTCTTTTTAAATTGTTTTTATTAATGATGTATATTTTTTTAAGGCTGAGTGGTACTAGGTAGTGTCGTAGAGCCCCCTTCCACCTTAGCTGAATGACGCCCCACCCCTGTTTCCTGGCCGCCAAAGGAGGGGCACAATTGAATGGAGGTTAGCCCAATAACAAATCCTAACGGGGGTGAAGAAGGGGGCTCACTGCTTCTTCTTCTTCTTCGATCCGTTACTGTTGCTTCTTCTTGCTTCGATCTGTGGCTACTTTTATTATTATTATTATTATTATTATTATTATTATTATTATTATGGGTTAGGATCAAATACATAGTGAAAGAAAAATAGGAAGTCGTAGGAAGGGTATCAAATAAACTCCGATTGAACTCATTCAAGCGGCATTGAAATCGTCTTATCGAACCCTACGACGTTAGTTTTTAGGTCTTCATTTTTTGGGGTTTTATCTTGTAGTTTTTAGAATATGCGTTATATCATTGTGTCTTTTATGTACCATTGTGTCTTTTTCTTATCTTCATCATTGCATCATTTTTTCAATTCATTGTGTCTTTTTTCTTCAGCATTGTGTTATATTTTTTGACACTGTGTTATATTTTATGGCTCATTATGTCATATTTCATGATCTATTGTGTTTTTTATATCCTTCTCACCCTACTTATTTTTGTTAAATGTGTAGAATAACTTGACTCTTATTATTATTATTATTATTATTATTATTATTATTATTATTATTATTATTATTATTTTATACGTGACTTTATGGTTTAGTAGGAAGGAGGAAAAATGGCTATTAAATGGGTTAAAAATGGCTTAAAAAGGACTAAATGTGTTTTAATTAAGTTTTTTTATTAGTAATGTTTATACATTTAAAAACACTAAAGAAAATTATTTTTTTAATAAAATTAAAATTGAAAATAAATTAAATAAATGATAAGAATGCTTTATTCCATTGCCTGCCTTGGTGTTATGGGAAGGAGACCATGTAGCCTCCTTGAGGTGATACTAAGATAAGAGAATGAAGCTCTATACCATATGGATTAAGTAGATTATACCTCGGGAGCGTTCTGAGGTTGAGGAATCTAATGTGACATATTAATTTTACATATAAAATAGACTGATGCGCTTTACAGTTACATGCAGAAAAACTTCGGTTAGCACCTAACCTAAAACAATTAACAATGTATCTCTAATGTTAACACTAAACTTAAACAATATATAACTCTAATGTTAACATATAATCTAAAATAATATATAATTCTAGTATTAATACCTAATCTAAAACAATGTACAACTCCAATGATAACACCTGTTGTAAATAGAATTCATATTTACTAGTTTGAACATAATTAATGACTTGCCTATATATGATTAATGAATAACCTGAACACTTTGTATTTTTTTTATATATGAACAAAACTCTACAAAAAAATAGTCATTTTTTTTTCTCTGTTTTTTTATATAGCATTATGGTACTCGTTGGAAAGATAATAAAATGCTCGTTAATTTGGTGTAATTATTTTCTTTAAAAAAATATCGTATAAAAAAAATATTAACGTTTAAAAATCATGGGAGGAAACATGAGATTTTTTTTCTCCTAAAATCACTCATGCCACATCACATCCTACATGGCACTTCTAAGAGGGAGAATGCATACATGAGTGCCATATAGGATTAATCTCTTTGCAATATATATTCTCACGCACACATTGACCACTCAACCAGGTGACCTAATTAAAAAGAGGAAAAATCACCAATTTGGCCAAGACTTGGTCAAACTTACCAAAATAGAGAGAGAGAGAGAGAGAGAGAGAGAGAGAGAGAGAGAGAGAGAGAGAGAGAGAGAGAGAGAGAGAGAGGGAGGGAGGGAGGGAGGGAGGGAGGGAGGGAGGGAGGGAGGGAGGGAGGGAGGGAGGGAGGGAGGGAGGGAGAGAGAGAGAGAGACAGAGAGAGAGACAGAGAGAGAGAGAGGGGGGGGAGTTGGGAAGTGTGTAGGTGAGGTCTCACAAAGACGTCTTGAGATCCGGGAACCGTCTCTCCAAAGACGGGTGAGGAGACGGGTGAGGTGCCGCTCAGCTAGTGGTCCATTACTAAGGTCTCACGAAGACGCCTCGGGACCCGTGAGCCGACTCTCCCAAGAGATGGGAGGTGGCTATTTTGATAAGTTTGACCAAGTCTTGGCCAAATTGGTGATTTTCCCTTAAAAAGAACCAAACTAACTTGACCATGAGTCTTAATTAACACTTTACAGGTTATGATCTACTAATCATTGGTCAAGAAAGAATTTATAAACAATAAACTACCATGACAACTCTACCTAAATATCACTGTAGGTACGTAAGATATGTTCTGTTAAATGATGTCCAATACAATGGTGGGCTTTGGTTGTTTGGTACTACATGTCATGATTGACGTTAGTGTAAATACGATGCTACTCGCACGTACAGATTTGGTTAGGAGTGCAACCAGTATATGAGCATTGGCTGGAGATGCAGGTTCACATTGATGTGGAATCGGTGGCGATGATGGTGGACTATGGAAGATACGTGGGAGGGAGCAAGGGGTATAAGGAGGCTGGTTATGCAGTGTTTTTCGCGACATTATGGAGGCTATGGTTAGCCAGAAATAATATAGTTTTCAACAATGCAAACACTAGCGCCTTGAAGACCGTAGAAGAGGTGAAAGGGATGACGTACTGGTGGATGGTTAAAAGGTCGAGAGCTGGCGGAATTGACATGCTAAGATAGTTCGACAGAGTGGAAACAGATAATGGATAGATGCTTTTTTTGGTTGTGAGATGTGGTCTGTATGTTTTAATAATGTAATTCTTTGTTTTCTTTGGGTTGTAGTTTGGTCTAATAACTAACTAGGTCTAGTGTCTGTATGCCTTTTGAGGTGATAATGGTAGTTGCGTTTGGTTTGTCAAAAAAAAAAAAAAAAAAAACACACACACACAATGCGTTATTAATTAATTAACTAATTAAATTCTTGCCTTCAATATCCATATTTCATTTGTTGTTAAAAGTAATCTATACCTTTCTTCACTCAATCTACATCTTTCTTCGTTGAAGTATTGGATTTAAATAAGAGAAAAATACACGAATTTTCCATTTGGTTTTTTAAAATAACACCTGTAATCCCTACCTTTTGAAAAATGTGTTCCTTGTGGTTTGACAACTTTTTACTCGAATAGTAATCGGAGTGGATGGAAGCTAGTTAGTTCAGTTAAGTCTATGTGAAATAACAAATGTCCTTAATGATAAAACACAAATAAATTAATAAGATATTCACCTGGGCCCACTTTTTAGTTTTTTAAATCATAAACCCCCACCCTCTCATTCTTTTTGGCAATGTTTTCAAAATCAGATCGGACGTCGAACCGGAGCCTCCGCCGGTCTGCCGGTTCGAACGGTCCAACGAAACCGGCCCGAAAAACAAACCAAAACCAAAACCCAAAGTCCTCTTCTACATTCCAAACCATGCTTCCTGGTCCAGTTTTCAAAAACCATGCATCCTGGTTAAACCACCTCCCTTCTTCCTCACCATATCAGCATCACCCAAGTCCTCTTCTACATTCGAAACCACCACCTCTAATGTCCTTAAACAACCACCAAACCAACCCGAGTCAAATCTGACCCGAAACCTAAAACCACCATCACAATGGGAAGATTGTTTCCCACGACCCAACCACAACTAAGACCACTATCGGAACCCTCTACTGGCTATCACCTACCACCACTACATTACCGCCAGCATTACCTTCCACGAGACCACTCGGCATCACATCTTGCTGAACCACCTGACATCACACCTTCCAAATCGGGCTCAACCTACGACAGTCACCACCAAAAGAACAATAACAACTACAACCATCACCACAGCCGCCTCCGAAGCCACTTCCCACCGCCTTCTCTGCCTACACTACCAACTCCTAAAACCACTATTACGGATTTGTGTTCACATTGACAGCGATGATGATGGGTTGGGTTCACACTGACGGATGCAGACATCAACAATTGGATGGTAGAACAGTCACAACTACAGGTATCATGGGAGAAGTCGGTGATGGGGATTAGTAGTGACGAGCAGGTGATAGGTTGGTGATGGTGAAAGGTGGAGGAGATGGTGGTTGGTGATGAAAGGTTAATATGGTGGTTGGTGGTGAATGGTTAATAGGGTGGTGGTTGGCACCACTTAAGTTTTAAAATATTAATTAAATTTAATTATTTTTTCAATTATTGTTTTTTAATAATAAGGGTAATCTGTCATTTCATATAGACTTAACTGAACACACTAACCTTCATCTATTCAGAAGACTATTCGAGTAATAAGTTGTCAAACCATAAGGAACACCAATGTAATTTCCAAAAGGCTAAGCAACAATGCGGTAAAATATCGGATATTGGTTAAGGACCAATATTTGAGATATAAGTTATTGCGGTGAGATATCGGTAACTTTTATTTCATGCAAAATCCATATATATAGCATATTAACACTAACAATTCAGTATACTCTTTTATCACTAACAAATTAACCTCTTGCAAAACAATAACAACTGTAGCAAGTGAGAACTTATTAAAATTTAAAACACTAATATTTAACACTAACAATTTAACAATTAAAACTTAAAACACTAATAACAACAATAAGAAGTAAGACAAATGGAAGAACTAAGAAGAAAGATAGTGATATCGAGAATATTGGTGATATACAAGTCAAATATTGATACAATATCGTCAAATATCGGTCAACATCGCCGATAATATCGGTTAATGACCGATAACCAAGATATCGGTGATGTATCACCGATATATCGGCCGAGTTAACTACATAGCCAAAAGGTGAGGACTATATGTGTTATTTTGAAAAAGCACAGGGACTATCCGTGGATTTTCCCTTTAAATAATCTCAACTATAAACAATTGGTCGTCACTAGTCCTAATTAACGAAACATATGCTGGTGGTCCCCACATTTTAACATATTTACCACCAATGGACTATCACTAATTGAATACCAATTGATTATACAAATGGAGCATATTTTTTAGTCATAGTACATTGGTGGTCAATGTGTTAAAAGGTGGGACAGCCGTTACATATTTTGTTAGGTGAGACCGTCATATGGACATCGTTTTTGTTTTTCATGTATACAGAGCTATGATTCATAATCATGGGAAATGTAGAAATTTAATATTGGAAAAGATTGGAGATTCGGGTATAAGTTCTAGTCATGAAGATCACTCACAAGGAGATGATCATGATGAATGTAATAAAATGGAATATAATCTCAATTTGTTTAAAGAAGTGTTTTTATCATGCGTAAAAATATCATTGGGTTAAAAAAAAAAAAAAAACCAAATCTATACAATTCCACCCAACCTAAATCCATCCAACTTTCATATTAGAGATCAGAGGTGTCGAAATAGACACGGGTGTTGAAATAGTCAGGGGTGTTAAAATAGACCAAGCTTTTTAGAATTATCTAGCGAGTGTAGGGCAATGTACAAGTAATGATTATGTTCATCATTATGATATGATAATGTGGTTCTTTTGTTTATATATGAGCTATAAAGCAAGAGAATGTTAATTCGGCATTTCATAAAGGCTACTCATTACACATTATCTCACATTTTAGGTTAATCAATTTTATTTCATTCAATTAATAATCCTAAAAGGATATTTCATATATTTTTTTAAACTACAAATAAAATGAAATATCCTTTTAGCATATTATTCAACAACGGGTCATGACTAACATATCACTCACCTTTTAAATATTATCTAATGGCCACCACAGCCTCCAACTGATGTGACATGCTTGCGTGTGAAATTCACTCTTGCGTGTCAAATTACCTCTTAGTATTGTGTTAGTTATGGTCCGTTGGTGGTCAATATGTTAAAAGGTGAGACCGCCAGCGCACATTTTGTTAGTTGGGATTGGTGACAACCAATAGCCAATACTTGTGATTATTTAAATCCAATACTCCCAAGTTTATGCATAGGTTGTTTTTTAGATAGAATAGTTGAACGTGATCATCTAGTGATACTTACAGAAAAATAAGAGAAAGAAAGGTTGAACAGAATTAATGCAGGGTTGATAATGGAAAAAGAGAAAGATAAGATGGAGAAAAAAAGTTATACAGAATAGGTTGACAAACAATGAATCACTGTTAAATGTTAGGTCGCAAAATGTCCGATCATCTAGTTGGCTACAAACACTTTGGGGCTGTTTGGTTTACCTCTGAATGGTTTCATTTAGAGGGAACCTCTGATTCGGTCAGAGGCATGGCTGTTTGGTTGTGAAAATGCAACCTCTGAACTGACCGGTGCAGAGCTGAATGATTGAGCTAATTCTAGTGCTGAATGAAAAAATAGACAAGTTTACCCTATACCTCTGAATGGCTTCGTTTGTACTGTCACCCCAACCAGAACACTACCGTCGATCACCGGCTTCCTTCTCCGCGTCATCGGCTTTCTTCTCCGTCATCTACTCCCTATTCTCCCATCTCTCTCTGCTTTTCCTCCATCTTATCTTCTCTGGTTATTATGTGGGTTAAAAGAAAAAGAAAGGGAAAAAAAAAGAGAAGACATAGATGAACGTTGAGAGTGGGAAGGGTAGGTGGCTTGTGTGGGTTTTAAGAAAAAAAGAAAAGAAAAGAGATCATGGGAGTGGGAAGGGTAGGTGGTATGTGATTTTTAATAATAATAATAATAATAATAATAATAATAATAATAATAACAACAACAACAACAGAAATTATACATAAGTTTTAGTAGGGTTTTTATTGATTAAGTGAGTTTTTCTAAGCTATCGAGGTGTTATTGTTACAGGGATAAAATAGTCATTTTGCACACTCATTCAGACATACAACCAAACAATCATTACTAGTTCAGCACTTACTGATTCAGAGCCTCTTACCCATTCAGACCTCTTACTGATTCAACACTTGCCAAACAGCCCCTTTATTCTGCATAGGATAACATGGATATCTAATGTTTGATTTTTTACTCTAAGTGAATGCTTTATATAATTTTGCAAATTCGATAAATGCGTAGATTCGAAAAAAATGAACATTATTAGCAGGATTAAAAATAGGAAAATGGCTGAAAAAGCAAAAAAAAAAAAATAATAATAATAATAAAAAGTAAAAAATAATTTTGCTACCGTAAAAACCATCGCAAGTTTGTAAGCGGTCGCAGTGATGGTCATAACAAGACCAGGTAACTAGGTAAATGTGGTGTCTAAATGGTGACAACAAGGTGGTTTAATAGTACCAATATGGTGGTAAAAAAAGCCATCACGTAAATAAGGAGCGGTTGCTAATGGGTTGGTGAAAACACAAGAGTTAACAAAGCTAAAATGTTTAACTAATATATAAAAGATCATGGAATGGCACTACTTTGATATGTTTAATGATTTTCAGGTTTTGGCATGAAAAGGGTGTGATTTTGGAGCTTTGGAACATCTCGGAAGGACAAGGAAGGATCAACTGAGCAAGAAAGGTTGAAACGGACGTTCCAGAGCAAACTGGCGTCGCCTATGCCAATTCTGGCGTGGCCGACGCCACTACTGTAGCAGGGGAGCACCAAACGTTGTAGGACAGCAAAAAGTCCCGTAGTATAAAGTGGCGTAGCCTACAACACTTCCGGTCAAAGTTCAACTTCAATGCTTTTAATGAAGGATCAAATAAGGGGTTTCATGATTTTGAGCTTAAAAACACCATGAAGGCTCATGATTGAGCATTTCCTTTCTCCATTAATCCATTCCATCAATCCCAATCAATTCCCCAATTCAAAATCATTCAAACTATTCCATTTTCAAGATTCAAGAAAATTATTGAAGATTCAAGTTCCATGGTCATGAGTGGCTAATTTCCTTTGTATCACACTTGGGTGTAGACATTTGTAGTTCTATGGTTATAAGATTTGGGTATTTCTTAAACTCCTAATTGTGTTGATTGAGTATTTGAACAATTGTGTTGAATTATGATTGATCTTATGTTGAAGTCATTTTAGTTAATTGATTTTGTGCCAATTTCTAGTGTCATGAACATGATTCCTTGCTTTAACACAAACCTAGGGTTGTATGTTCTAGCTTAATGAAGTATATTATTGTCCATCTTTGATGTTGATGATTCTTGATACCTAAGCCTATTGAACAATCCACCCGTTAATACCAATTGCATTAGATATGTTTTACCAATTTATGAAAACCTTAGACTTCACTTGTTAAACCCAGGTGTGATCTTTTATTACCAATTGTATACAATTCATTTTGATTCCATACATTTTAATTTCAAGTTTTCTAAATAAACAAACTCTTCTCAAATAAAAAGTCTTAAATAAACACAAATATGCAAGTTTCATAATTGACCAACTTCATAAAGTGACATCTTTTTAATCAACTAAATCTATTTCACTGACCATAAACTCTTCGTGGTTTAACACCCTTTGTTGCCACTACTACATTAGTTGAGGTAATATAGGACATATAAACACTATCTTTGACCGGACCGCGACATCCGATCAGTTGCTAACAATTTTGAACGTTTTATGGTGGCAAAAATCTCGTAGCAAAAAATAAAAGTGGTCGCTATTTGGTGGCACCAGGGAAACTGACGCATGTGTTTTTGCCACCACATTTTTTGTTACAAAAATGTGGCAATAGGGCAATTGCTACTGTTTTATGACAAAAAATTAGAGTGACAAAAACCTTATTTTCTAGCAGTGAGATCACACAAAATGTACAATATGTCAAGTTGAAGTTAACAAATCTACTGTATTTTTAGTGTTCATTCGTTGGCCTTCTACCAATAGTTATTATACCCTTCTTTTCTCTAATACCCAGTTTAGATTGTCATCACAATGTCTCAGTAAGATGATATATTCACTCCTTGCCCTTCCAACAATATAGAGATAAGCAACGCAACACTATATTCATAATTTTATAAAATATTATATTTGAAAAGAAACAAAAAGTGTTACACCAATCAATGACCTTAAAAACGATAATTAATACCGGTTTGATAACAAACACCGGCATCGATGTTGGTCGGTATTAATTTGTTTAAGTTTGTTTCATTACCGGTATGATAAGGTACCAACAATCAGTATAGTCTACAACACACATGCACAAAAACATTTTTCAGAACTTAATTCAATTCGCTACGTGGTTAGAACATTGCTACATGATATATCATACGATATACAAAATTGTTTATTCCATTACTCAAAAGTTATCTAATTTGATCTTAAAAATAAATTCCTGGAACCCAAACTATAAAATCCTGTTTTACACATATTGAAAATCATAAAACAAATATTGATACTGGTTTCGATGATACCGACACCTGTACTGATGTTGTGCGGTTGGTACGTGTTGGGTCTATTCATGACGGTACTGGTACATCACCATCACCCGATATATTCCATGACAAAAAAAAAACAGTACTCGAAACAGCAAATCTATTGTATTTTCAGCGTTCATTCGTTGGCCTTCTATCAATAGTTATTATCCCATTCTTTTCTCTAATACCCAGTTTAGATTGTCATCACAACGTCTCAGTAAGATGATATATTCACTCCTTGCCCTTCCAACAATATAGAGATAAGCAGCGCAACAATATATTCATAATTTTATAAAATATTATATTTGAAAAGAAACAAAAAGTGTTACACCAAGCAAAAACCTAAAAACGATTATTAATACCGGTTTTGATAACAAATACCAGTAACGATGTTGGTCGGTATTAATTTGTTTCAGTTTGTTTCATTACCGGTATGATAGGGTACCAACAATCAGTATAGTCTACAACACACACACAAAAGCATTTTTCAGAATTTAATTTAATTCGCTACGTGGTTATAACATTGATACATGATATATTATACGATATACAAAATTGTCTATTCAATTACTCAAAAATCTAATTTGATCTTAAAAATAAATTCCTCGAACCCACACTATAAAATCCTTTTTTTTACACATATTGAAAATCATAAAACAAATGTTGATAATGGTTTCGATGATACCGACGCCAGTACTGATGTTGTGCGGTTGGTACGTGTTGGGTCTATTCATGACGGTACTGGTACATCACCGGCACCCGATATATTCCATGACAAAAAAAAAAAACAGTATTCTTGAATAGAACTCTATTTAAAAAAAAAAAAAAATTATATCAGGATGTCGAGCAAAAAAAATAAATACAAATGCGTATTTAGCTAAAAGTAAACTCAAACACAAATTAAATATTTATAGTATAATGGTGAAATCGAAATTATGATATGACCTAACGAATTGTAACAATCAAAAATCTATTCTTACTTGTACATAATCTTTTAGAATAACAAATTTCTTTATTATTAGTCTTGAACCAAACAACTTTTATAAGGCTTTGCCTATAGCCTATAAATAACCGGGCCAATGGCCCGGGTGGCACTTACCGGCATATATAACGTGTGTATGTTTGTCCTATTTCTTTGGTATTCAACAAATTTTTTAGTTAATATTATCTACAATGATGTGTGTATCATATAATAAAATCTATGGAAACCCCACACCCGCCGCTTGATGTAATGATTTTGCTTGTTTCATGGGGGTTTAAATCGAGTCAAAAGTAATCCAATATTCCAATCATGGCCTTTCAAAAGGAAGGTACAAAAAGAAAGTATATAAGTGGGATTTGATTGTATCGACTTCTTTTTAGACTACATGGTATCTATTCGCGCCCTCTCCACTTCAACACTATAACTACAAATGATGTTTGTCACGCTATTTCCTGAGAGTTATTAAGGGGCGCTATTGGATGTTCGCTGCCAGCTAAATAACGAGAGCTAACGACATGATCAGGTGGACCCTCTTTGTCACAACCAATCGATTTCTTTGTTTTCGTTTTTCTCTTTTATTTTTCCTTATTTATTAAAGAGACGTTATTACATTGCATGCATGTTATTCTTCAAGATTTGGCACCGATGTGGCACTAGCCTTAACGGCTAAAATCATCACACTTGCAGGATTTGAACAAATAATCATTTGGTTAGGGAGCACACCACTTTACCACTAGGCTATCCCCTTAGGCTATAAGGTATCATTACCATCCTAATCATCATCACTACTCCCACCGTCATCGTCACATCACCTAATCCTCAATCACTATCATCTATGGTATGGTCATGGACTCATGGTCCTCCCCTATTTTTTTACTACCCGGAATGCCCGCGCGTTGCAGCGGGTGTCTCTACTGACGGTTGTAAATTAGCAACAGAAGCCTAAGTTAAGTCATAACCCAATCGAAAAGGTGATACATTACAATTAACAAGTAAATCTTGAATAAGTTATGAGCGCCTACCCAACTCGTGTAGATCCGGCCAATAATTTGAATGGTTGCTATTTGGTAAGCAACATCTCGGGTAAATGCTAATTGGTAACACCATCTTGTCGATTCGTCCTAATGTTTTGAAAAATGTTAATTGTAATTAACCAGAAGCTATTAATAACGTAAATGAGGATTCATAAATTATAATCTTTGACTATTGGAGTGAAACCACAAGACCCAAATCCAAATCATCTTTTTAATAAAGACTTACGAAGTAACTGACTTTTACTTAAAAACATAATAGTTCAAATTAATAACTCGAAAGTAGCTACCATACACCCCAAATTGTTGCTGCTTCTATGCCATGTTTTTGTCCTAAAAAGGCACTTGAATGCACCATATTGTTGTCATGTTCGCTACACTATTTTGGCAAGTCAAAACCGATGTTCTTTATCGTTGTTAGGTCACTAAACTTAGAAAGGTAACTTATATAAAATTAGTATAGGTTTTGTAATCATACTTGACATAGTAAATATTAACAAAAACATGTGGAAAACAAGAATATAGTTCAACCTGACTCGTTATCCTGTGAGAGTATTGAGACCAAGAACCATCCCAGAGGTATACATGCTTGCAAGAATGCAAAATGATTCTAATCAGGCCATTCAGGTTGCTTCCACTTCCAAATATAACAAAACCACAACCAATTCTTTTTCAAGAACTAACTCTTTTACCCCTAAAACATTGACACATTCTTCAAATTTACCCTTGTTACTAGCTCCTAATATTAGACCTAAACCTGTTAATTCAACAAGATGGTTGAATCCCAAAGAGATTGATGAGAAAAGAGCCAAAGGAGAGTGTTTTGGTTGCAAAGAAAAATTCACTCCCACTCACCAATGTAAGAATAAACAGCTATTTTCCATAGAAAAAGTTAATGGTGAGGAAGATGATAATCAAGAAGTTGAATATGCAATGGAAGAAGAGGTAATCACTCAAGAACCACATATTTCATTACATGCAATAATGGGAATTCCTTATTATTCCACCATGAGAATAAGGGGATCCATTGGTTCAAGAATCCTGCAAATCTTAACAGATTCAGGATCAACACATAACTTTTTAGACTTGAAGTTGGCCATTAAATTGGGTCTGCCCATTAAAACAATTAAACCAATGGACATTATCATTGCTGATGGAGATCAGATGAAATGTTCAATGATGGTAGAGAATTTACAGTGGTCTATGCAAGGGCATTGGTTTACAGCTGATGTGTACTTGATACCATTGTCCAATTATGACATGGATTTGGGTATTCAATGGTTGCATAACCTTAATGACATTACTAGGAATTTTAAAGAATTGACCATGAAGTTTTTGATGAATGGGAAGAACATTGAATTAAAGGGTGAAAAAAATAAAGCAGTGACACTTTGCACTAGTGAGAAGATGCATGAGTTATTAATAGCCACTGATCAGTTAGCTCAAGTCCATTTGTTCAGTCTGCAGTTGGGATATGATAATTTGGGACAACACAATCCTCAAGTGGTGATTCAGGACAGTAGTGCAGATGTGGAAGATCTTTTAGACAAATTTCAGGATGTTTGTGCTATTCCCACTACATTACCTCCCAAAAGAAGCTGTGATCACAAGATTATGCTAAAAGAAGGTACACAACCTATTACACTTAAACCATATAGATATCGTGCTGCTTAAAATAATGTTATTAAGGAAATGACACATGAATCATTGAATTATGGGGTCATTAGGGAAAGTGTGAGTACTTTTGCTGCTCCTGTAATATTAGTGAAGAAAAAAGATGGTACTTACAGGATGTGTGTGGATTATAGGAGATTGAATGAGGCAACAATTAAGAACAGCTTTCCTATTCCTTTAATTGATGAGTTACTTGATGAATTGGGGGGTAGTTCAGTCTTTTCTAAGCTGGATCTTAGATCAGGGTACCATTAGATAAGAATGCACCCTGATGATGTGTTCAAAACTGCTTTTAGAACACATCAGGGCCATTATGAGTTTTTGGTCCTTTCTTTTGGATTAACTAATGCACCAGCTACCTTTCAGTCCTTAATGAACACTACCTTTAAACCTGTAACACCCCAACCGATGGCGGAAACATCGAGGTGTCACGTAGTGACGATTGTTCAATAGCTCATGGACTAGAAATGTAAATTTACATTGATTAAATAGTTTATTACATTGAAAGGAAAATTACATAATGCAATAATTCTAAAGCGTCAAGTCTAACTAAAATACAATAAAGTCAAAACTTAAATATAAATCCAAAAGCTTAAAAGAAGCGTCTCAAAATAACCTGAAACATGTACGAAAATAGTATATGTCAATACAAAAATGTATTGGTGAGCATACCCTGTTTGAATACATATAGTAGAAAAACTGTTTCGCAATTCACGTGTTATACTGTCTACAATTTAGTGTTCAAGTTGTGTACAAATGCTACCCAAAATCAAACCTTTGTTTAATGAATCAAGAGTCACACATATATATAGTATTTGTAACGACCGAACGAATAAATACTTTATTATCTATAATTAATTAACATTTAGTATTATAATTAAATTAATCCGGCCCAATGGAATCGGCCCAATAAATTAAAGCCCGTTAGCCCAAAATATATTAACTGACAATTGTACTTTTATAGTGAAGCCCAATACCCTTTGGCCCAGTATGGTTATTCGGCCCAATTAATATCTTAACCTACTAAGTCTACTTGGCCCACAAAACCCTTTAGCCCAATACCTACAAGCCCAACCCACCAGCCCATTTCCCTGCTGTAAATGTACGCATCCATGCATACCTATCCTATACCATCTTGTATAATACAGAGAGAGAGAGAGTTACGTAGAGATTAAGAGAGATGAACACCGGCTCCGACACCGGTCATCTTCCTCGGCGGGTCTGGTCTCCGACGAGTCATCTTCAACATCAACTGTTATTCTCTTTAATCACATCATTATCACCAGTTCTGTTATCACTTCCTTCGGGTCCCCATGATACCCGTTTAATACGTACCGGTGGTTATCTATATATATATATATATATACGTTGATATAGTAGAAGACGAAGGGACTACTCCGGTGATCCTTTCCTCAGCCTTGATTGACCTCGTTAATTATAAACAACGATCAGTTATGTCGTTCACTGTAACCTTTCATCTTTTAGTCCTAGTCTGCATGAAAACCCCGGCGAACCAACAACCGGAACCCGACATCCATGTTCGAACAAACCATAACAGTCTTCAACAACATCTGGTCCGTCACCTTCAGCTCCGGTACCGGTCACCTCTAACCTTCCATCATCACCTTCAGCCCGGTTGTCTCTTCCGGCCGAGCTCCACCTCCGGCAGCCAACACAACCAAACCAATCCTCTTCCTCGACACCACAACCTGTAACTACCAGTATCTTCGGCAGCTCTCTATCATCAGCTATAATCAACCACTTCCTGTTTCGGTCTGATCCATATGGTCATCACTGTTAACACCCGATCATCACTATTATCACCTGTTCAACATCCCCGGTGGTTCCCGGTGGTTTCAAGTGATACTAGAAGGGTTCATGTTACGTCTCAGGGGGAATAGTTCTGCGGATAATACAAGTTGGTTAACTCAGCTTTCAAGTGAAACAAAGTCTCTTTAACTTCCCGTCTCGATGCCATGAAACGCTATTCGTATCGAGTCATCATCTTTAGTTCCTATTCGTTCATCTCCAGCTCTTGTATAGTTTAGTAGACGATTCACGGTGTCATCTCTGCTACGGGTTTTGAGTTGTTCTTATAGCTGGAGTTCACAGAGAGGTTACGGGTAACCTCGACAACCATCGCTCCATCTTCTCTGATTGCTTGTAATTATCTCGTCGCTGAATTGATATTGATCGGGTATGGGTTCAAAGCCGTCCAACATAGGAAATGAAAGGTTAGATTATTAAGTTGTTATTATTAAATTTATTAAGTTTATTATTATTAATATAAACGTGAAACGTGTGGGACGATAATTATTAACCCGACAATATTAAATAGAATAACGATAATAAACCGAGTAATATATATATATATATACATATATATATATATATATATATATACAAGAATATAAAAGAATATAATATATTAAAGGATTGTCCCCAGCGTTATCACGTGCATAAAGTCTTGCACGCGCTAATGTTATTGAAATATAATAGGTACAATATATTGGGAGATTATACCGTTAAGAAATAGTCTATTGGATCTGGGAGAATATAATAGAGGTGAGTACATGACCCTTTCCCTTTTAAAGCCTTTGGGCTGATTACATGCTTGTTTAGTCGTTATCAAGTATTTGATACGGTTTATATTATAAAAGTGTTATCGAGTTGTTAATAGAAATAATAGAACTCGGTCGAATAGAAACTACGTAGGATGGATCCATTCGGTATCATAGAGTATAGCCTGGACCAATCAGAGGTTACAGGACCATTATAATCGATCTATACTCACGGGAATATAATTATCTAAACCAAATAGAGGTTAGAACCACAATAAGCATTTGTATGGTGCTTCATCGATAATATATTCCACCATAGAATGACCGAACTAAATAGAAAGGATTGTATGATCATTAAACTCGAGTTATTAATATAATATGTCTAAATTCGGCATGTCTCACTAGTATGAAAATACTAATGTACTTTAAGCATGTGGTCAGGTACTTATATGAAGTATTAAAGAGCAAGCCGAAGAATAGAAGATCTGGATAAGAAGAGGATACGATGGTTACATTTTAATCCAGCTTAATGTAATCATTACCGTTAAACCTGTTAATGCTAATCCGCTGCGCCACCTGGGTCGTTACAGGTGGTATCAGAGCAACAGGTTTAACTAATAGAAATCCTCTTCTGATCCAGATCAACCAAAAGTATATTAGAAAGAAATACATGTTAATAAAAATTATAAGAAAGTATAGAAAAATTATCGAGGAAAATTACTAGAATAATATTGTGAGGTAAATTGACAATTTTTAATGGCCAGAAAATTGTGAATTTACAGGCACGATTGAATTCTAGAAAATTCTTTGGTAATACCAAAAGATATAAAATAATGGAAATATAAGAAATATGAATCAACAAGAATTATACGAAATACAAATAAGTTATTATAGAAGTATTCTTTCAATCTCACGTATCAGTTAGAAGAATATAGAAACAACGTGTTAAGAATAAGAATATAATTATATATTTTATCACATAAAAAGTTATTAAATCTTTATTATCTAATCGAGAGATAAGAAGATCAAAGGTAATAACCCTCCTCAGAAGAAATTTATGTTTAAAAGTATTTGAACTCAAATATAATTAGAAGAATATATCTAAAGTATTAAAGAAAAATTTATAAATCGGTACAAATATTGTACTTCCACTTGAGCATTCCTGTGATCAAGTCTCTAAATGGATATGATTCTCCCGACAAAATTCGTTATATCTGCCGCTTATACGGATTCCCTCCCGATGAAAATTAAGCGAATATAAATATAATTATAAGAATATACCATTTTTGGATAACCTATCATTGAAATCACCGATGCAGATATTTCCACGAAACATATTCGGAAATATATATTTTATAATTCCTTTTGAACTTTCGTTCTATCCGTTTGGCAAGATCATTTCTCGAATTTAGAAAAGTACTTTCAACATAGAAATCTTATAATAAGTCGATAAAAGAATATCCGATTTCAATTCATATTTATAAGAAATAATATAAATGTCATCTCGATCTAAACGAACTAATAGAAGCAATATTAAAGTTATATTAAATCGAAACATTTTAGAGATACTTCCATTCCATCCGAAACAAAGTTCAAAAGTCCAGCTCATTTGATCTGAAGTGTTCCATGAAGACTTCCTTGTATTTCAATTTGAAACCAAATCGATATACAATTTGAAATAAATTGTATGGTTTAAAATTCAGCTCGTTGGAAATGATGTTCCACCTGAGGACTTCTTAGTATTCCAATCCGAAAACATATCATTATACAACCTCTATATAATCACGTTTCTTTCCAAAGATTTTGGGATTACTAGTATAACGAAACACGAGTTTTCTGTCCAAGGCTATAAGTCCAGGAAGCTTTCTACCCTTAAGAAACTCCCATACAACGGAAGCGTTTTCAATGATATTACGAGATGATAAAATTTGCTGATTCCTCCATTAAAGCTTTGCACACCACATTACCGACAACCGTAACATCACAATGTCTTTGGCTTAATTCCCTAAGCATTTTACCAATATTGAGATTCCATTGCTACCTTGAATGACTGAATCAAATTTAACCGGACCAATCTACACAACTTTCTTAGACTTTGGAAGTAAGGTGGTTCTTTCCTCCGATGAATTTGGCCAGAGAGCAATAGATGACCAATCTTCAAGAATGCCATGAACAGGAACTAGCTTCGGCTTAATAAGATGATCATCTTGACACCAAAAATCTTTCGAAAACAAAATTGAAATATTCCTAGAGTTTGCAAATAGTATTATTCTAGTAGCTTCTGTAAACGCTCCAACCTCCATTAATCTTTTAAGCATGGGCAATCCAAGAGCATGCATGATTTGGAATGCCATATTTCTGACTGGTTCTTGTCCTCTAGTTGGACAAGAAAGGAGTAATTTTCTATCCATGGTTAACATTCTTTCATGTTTAGCTCGAAATTAAGTCTCAAAACTCTTTAAATACCTTTGATTCTATCATAAGTTATTCCCCAACTTCATTTGTAATATAAACTTCATGATTTTGTTCATTGCCAAAGTTTAAAAGCTCGTTTATACAATTCTAATTATGATATCAACAACCTATATTATTTTCTTAGAAATCCTAGAAATTACCCCAACCCATTCAGTTAAACTTTTGCCATTCGTTTATTAAAGTTTGGAAATCCGATCTTAACAACTTTAAACCTCGGTTATCAGTATTATTGTTAATCGTTACTCCGAAATCCTATAAACAATCCTCACCCGATTGTTATCATGTCCTCTACTCAGTATATTATATTCGTAACTTTATAAAATAATACTTATGTCGAATTACTCCACATCTTTTTAAGTAAGGCCCTACGATCTACTAAAGATGATTAAGTCAGATATAAATGACTTATGATACTTTGGTTTTCTTTAAAAACCAGTATTCGAGTAGTAAATTCCAACCAGAATATTAGCCTCACTGATAATCTAACGACATGTTAATTTTTGGAAATTTATGAGTCTCTCCGAGACAAATTAAGTTTTCCAAATATGGAGTGGGTTATTATTCCAAGAATATAAAGGAAAATGTGTATATTCTAGAGTATATCTACTTTCTTTGTATCCTTCAAAATAATATTGGAAATCAAGTTCGAAGACTTGAACATCCAGTAAAATTTTGAGAAAGTTTGAAACGATACTACATCAATGGTACTACCACTATCATCCGTTAAAGAAATTTGGAAAAGTTTGTGGACGATTATCATACTCATTATCCTTAATCATTGAGTTCACGAAACCTGAAACTTGTGACAATGTGATGAGAGAATTTTGATTATACTGAAGGTGTAATATACCGTAATGATAAACCATCGTCTATAAATCGAGATCCTGTAGATTGGGCATGTCCATGGCAGCCTAGACTTCAAAAATCCGAAACTCTTTATAACCAGATTCATATATATATACAGAATTGATTAAAAGCTAGTGATCAAATCAGTATGTAGAATCCAAGATGACTATATGTTCTTTATGCATTCCCTGGGGTAAAAGAAATCTGGACCCTTATGAAAGGTATATCCGGATGTTTCCACAGGATTCTGTGCAAGGACATATGATACTATAAAGGAAAAGATGCATTATCTAATATTGGAGAGAATTCTTGTACTTTTCAGTACAGATGTTGCTAATACCTTGAGAGTAGTATCAAGAAATCTTTTGGTCTGGTCAACATAATATCTATATTTTATTCGATAAAAGAATGACTTATTTCTAGATTATCGAGTATCTTATAAATAGATTGACTTCTTTTGGTCATATTCGATTCATTTCACATCGATAAGAGAACTCTATCGTTCGAATATATTATAAATATCCTATTTGATAGAAATCATTTTCCAGTATATACTCGAATGTTTCTTGACAGGTCTCCTGAGATAGATTATTCTCAACATCATGAACTATTGTTCTTGGTCTACATCATCTGAGTTAATTGCAAGATATTTAGTATAAGAATTATTCATTAAGTCAAATCGATTCGATCATGATCTGACCCTTTTCAATGAAAAGGTTTATCACGATCATTCCATACATAGAGAATAAGTATTGAACCTCTTTCCAGTATGCAAATGTATATATATATATATATATATGTATGACATTGACGAAGTATTCCTAGATAGTTCTATTGACATCATGTAAGTTGCGACGTATTATTTTTAATGATCTTCGTTTTGTAAAGGAGCCTATTTCATAAAATTTCTTGAGAAGTATGTAAGTATTAAATATATTTCCCTCAAGTAGAAATGATACTTTCTAATGACCTACTCTATACGATTATCCATTTGAGTTTTCTGTAAAGTGTAATCTCAACCCGAATATTTAATACAGCTCGAAAATATCTACAGCTCGCTATTCTCGAAAATAATCGTTTATACTTATTAAACTTGAAGCAGCGGATAAATTATATGAAACAAATAGAAGTATCTATACCGTTCTACATAAGCCGATAATTTATAGAAAATAATTTGAGAATTAATAAAATATCGACTCACGATAATTCGATAAGTGACTCTCCAAATAGTTTGTTTTGAGAATATATAAAAGAAGTCTAAATTTCCAAGAATTTAACCATCCGACTTGGCTATAAGAATATTCGTTATCAAAATATAGAATATATTTTTAAAACATCTTATAGAACAAAATTCTACGAAAACAATCTATTATAGAATATAAAATATTTTAAGACAACGGGTACTATCATGAATAATCGGAGATAATTATAAGAGGAATTATACACGTAGATTTAATATTTATTGAGCGATTGTTATAAATAGGAAAAGATTAAGATATAATGATATCTTAACACCACCAGAAAATCTATAATGGATGCGGCCAAGGGATTGGCCAAAGATAAACGATATTACCAGAAACCCACGAAAATAGAAAGCCATTTAGAGTTTTATAAGTTTGATTTATATAAGCACTAAGAGGAGACTCTAGAATTAAGCATTTACCCTATCCTTAGAAGTTTAGAATTTATTATCAGAAATTAAGTGGGGGACAATTTCTATAGGTTGGGGAGAATCTAATAATAAGTATTATAAAGATTATCAGGAATAATAACTAAAGGATATTTATTAAACATTAGAAGACTACTCAAAACGAATCTCGAGGACGAGATTCCTATAGGTTGGGGAGAATGTAACGACCGAACGAATAAATACTTTATTATCTATAATTAATTAACATTTAGTATTATAATTAAATTAATCCGGCCCAATGGAATCGGCCCAATAAATTAAAGCCCGTTAGCCCAAAATATATTAACTGACAATTGTACTTTTATAGTGAAGCCCAATACCCTTTGGCCCAGTATGGTTATTCGGCCCAATTAATATCTTAACCTACTAAGTCTACTTGGCCCACAAAACCCTTTAGCCCAATACCTACAAGCCCAACCCACCAGCCCATTTCCCTGCTGTAAATGTACGCATCCATGCATACCTATCCTATACCATCTTGTATAATACAGAGAGAGAGAGAGTTACGTAGAGATTAAGAGAGATGAACACCGGCTCCGACACCGGTCATCTTCCTCGGCGGGTCTGGTCTCCGACGAGTCATCTTCAACATCAACTGTTATTCTCTTTAATCACATCATTATCACCAGTTCTGTTATCACTTCCTTCGGGTCCCCATGATACCCGTTTAATACGTACCGGTGGTTATCTATATATATATATATATACGTTGATATAGTAGAAGACGAAGGGACTACTCCGGTGATCCTTTCCTCAGCCTTGATTGACCTCGTTAATTATAAACAACGATCAGTTATGTCGTTCACTGTAACCTTTCATCTTTTAGTCCTAGTCTGCATGAAAACCCCGGCGAACCAACAACCGGAACCCGACATCCATGTTCGAACAAACCATAACAGTCTTCAACAACATCTGGTCCGTCACCTTCAGCTCCGGTACCGGTCACCTCTAACCTTCCATCATCACCTTCAGCCCGGTTGTCTCTTCCGGCCGAGCTCCACCTCCGGCAGCCAACACAACCAAACCAATCCTCTTCCTCGACACCACAACCTGTAACTACCAGTATCTTCGGCAGCTCTCTATCATCAGCTATAATCAACCACTTCCTGTTTCGGTCTGATCCATATGGTCATCACTGTTAACACCCGATCATCACTATTATCACCTGTTCAACATCCCCGGTGGTTCCCGGTGGTTTCAAGTGATACTAGAAGGGTTCATGTTACGTCTCAGGGGGAATAGTTCTGCGGATAATACAAGTTGGTTAACTCAGCTTTCAAGTGAAACAAAGTCTCTTTAACTTCCCGTCTCGATGCCATGAAACGCTATTCGTATCGAGTCATCATCTTTAGTTCCTATTCGTTCATCTCCAGCTCTTGTATAGTTTAGTAGACGATTCACGGTGTCATCTCTGCTACGGGTTTTGAGTTGTTCTTATAGCTGGAGTTCACAGAGAGGTTACGGGTAACCTCGACAACCATCGCTCCATCTTCTCTGATTGCTTGTAATTATCTCGTCGCTGAATTGATATTGATCGGGTATGGGTTCAAAGCCGTCCAACATAGGAAATGAAAGGTTAGATTATTAAGTTGTTATTATTAAATTTATTAAGTTTATTATTATTAATATAAACGTGAAACGTGTGGGACGATAATTATTAACCCGACAATATTAAATAGAATAACGATAATAAACCGAGTAATATATATATATATACAAGAATATAAAAGAATATAATATATTAAAGGATTGTCCCCAGCGTTATCACGTGCATAAAGTCTTGCACGCGCTAATGTTATTGAAATATAATAGGTACAATATATTGGGAGATTATACCGTTAAGAAATAGTCTATTGGATCTGGGAGAATATAATAGAGGTGAGTACATGACCCTTTCCCTTTTAAAGCCTTTGGGCTGATTACATGCTTGTTTAGTCGTTATCAAGTATTTGATACGGTTTATATTATAAAAGTGTTATCGAGTTGTTAATAGAAATAATAGAACTCGGTCGAATAGAAACTACGTAGGATGGATCCATTCGGTATCATAGAGTATAGCCTGGACCAATCAGAGGTTACAGGACCATTATAATCGATCTATACTCACGGGAATATAATTATCTAAACCAAATAGAGGTTAGAACCACAATAAGCATTTGTATGGTGCTTCATCGATAATATATTCCACCATAGAATGACCGAACTAAATAGAAAGGATTGTATGATCATTAAACTCGAGTTATTAATATAATATGTCTAAATTCGGCATGTCTCACTAGTATGAAAATACTAATGTACTTTAAGCATGTGGTCAGGTACTTATATGAAGTATTAAAGAGCAAGCCGAAGAATAGAAGATCTGGATAAGAAGAGGATACGATGGTTACATTTTAATCCAGCTTAATGTAATCATTACCGTTAAACCTGTTAATGCTAATCCGCTGCGCCACCTGGGTCGTTACAGTATTCGCTCATAGTAGGCGATGAATAATCGTTCACACATAACAATAATTAAGTACTATTTATTGCTATGCTAGGCCGCAGAACGGTTAATGATTCAGGTCATAAGTACACACTATCAGCGAATCAACAAGTAAAACACATACAAGAATTGCGATTGTGAATATATTATAAACCATGATTAAGTGAGTGAAGTAATAAGCGTACATGAGTCACCCCAAAAGTGTAAAACATGAAAAAGGGGAAAGATATACTCACAGTTAGCGAGGTAGTCTTAGTATCCGAATGTACAAATTGTAGGCGGAACGAATTACGTAGATTCAACCTATAATGTAATTACGAAGTCTAAGAATGATTGGATTAAGTCTAGGGTTTCTAAAACTATAGACAACTAGGGATTTTAGGTTTAATTTACGAATAGTTAGAGTTTTAATTGGAGGGTTACTTTATAAAAATAATTGATACTTATAAATTATCTTTATTGGTAACATGAAATATAGAATTTATACATATGAACCAATTAAATATGTGCATATAATTTTATAAAAAAAATGTAACAAAAGTTGGCTCCAAATCATATGCAAGTTACATTTACATATGTACGTATTAAAGATGTCAATTTAATAATAATTAACTCAATGGCATTTGACTAAGTATTTTAAAAATAAGTAATTAAAATAAAGATTAAATCAATTAAGAAAAAGACAATTTCATTTGATGTTGCCATGAGCTCTCTGACCATGACCAAAGAAACATGTTGACTAAATTCTTTTTTTCACTTTCACAACCATCACAATGATTATATAAAAAAAATCATGTTCGAATCCTTATTTTAAAATCAAGACCAGGTACTGTTAGATGACCATTTTGCCAAAAAATAATAATAATAATAATAAAAATAAAAATAAATAACTAGTAAGTCTGAAGTTAATACCTCCAACAGGTGTTTGCCCAACAACGGTAGGCTCGCTAGAGAAGTGGTCGTAAAACAGAGGTGGTTCGAAATAGAGACATGGGTATCGAATGGTGTGACTGTGGTTAAGATGGTGATGTTTAGTGGCAGTAACGATGGTCAACTATAGTGGGTTTGTGACACCCGGCAACTTTCGGTAACTAACTTTTGAAAACTTAGTAAGTCTACCTTAGCGAGTCGCGCATACGTTACACATAACAAGGTCGGTCGAGTCGAATCGCACAACATTAGGGTTTTAACATACGCAAGTCTCGGGTCCCGGGAATTGGTGATCGGGCGGGAACGTGTTATTTATCATGCATTATATGTTTACAATCATTATGTGACTTGTCGGTATGTGAATATGTGCTAACATGTGTTAAAACGGGGTTTAACGCGCAAAACACACAAACACAGGGGCTATAGGCGATTAGGCTTATGGGGAATAGCCTAATCGCCAATATAGGGGGCGAGTAGGAGGATGTTACTGGCGAGTAGGGGCCAATCGCATGAACAGTCATGCGATTAGGCTCCCTAATCGCGTATAAGTCTGCATACTCGCATGATACGCGCTGGACGACCAAAAACGCCTATAAATACCACCCTTGACCTCCAAAACATCATTTGTGCAACCCTAGCCGTCCCATAACATAACCCAACACACAAACACCCTCTGGAACTCGTTTTTGCATCAAAACCACCATTTTCAAGCTTATTCCATCATCACCTCTTAATTACAAGGTGTGTTCTTCAAACCCAAACCTTTAAATGATTATGTTTTACTCCCTAAACGTCCAGACCTGACTTATAAATGTTTTTATCTTTGAAAATCCATTTAAAACCGTTTTTAAACAAACCCACACCTTTACATGTGTTATATGTGTTATATATGTTTAAAGATAAGATTTTTAGGATTGAATCATGGTTGTTCTTATGTTATTATGATGTTTATTGCTGATATAAGTTAGTATGATGATATCCTAGGAGTTTGAATGGTTTTGGTGGTGTATTGTTGATACTTGATGTTTTGACCCATTTGAAGGATTTTTGATGATTAAGGATGATATGGGGCATGTTGTTGATTGTATGATGTTAGGGTTTGTTATAGAATGATGCTAGAACAGTAGGATGCTATCGGACAACGTGGTTATGTGATTTAATTTGGATATTTGCTATTTAGGGCAAGTTCTTGCATGTTGATGTGATGTTTTCATGCTAAGTTGCTATTTTGGGAAAACACTCGCATTCGGGACTGTTAGAATGATGAAAACTTAGGGGTTTTGCTTGAAATATGTTTGTTAATGTGTTAGGATGATTATTGGGTGTTTTTACACGTTTCGGATCTGATTTGGAGGGTTAAACGCGCGAAATTGCATTGTACAGCTGCAGCAGGCGATTAGCACCCTAATCGCATGCTGCTATAGGCGATTAGGGGCATAATCGCCTGAAGGGGAAGCCTACTCGTGTGTATATAGGCGATTAGCCTTGTAATCGCCTGTTGACCAACCCTAATCACATGTTGACTTTTCCTAATTGCTAGTTTGATTCCTAATTGCGTGTAATGCTGCTGTATGTATATTTTAACATCCCGGAACATGATTTGACGCCTAGGAACATGATAGGAACCCCGGGATTCACCCAATGACTTAGTAACACGTATTCGGACCTGTTTATGCGTTAATCAGACATTATGCTAGACTAGGTGAACTGTTGCGCGTATTAAATGTTTAATTGCATATGTGGCATGATGTCTTGTATTTATCTAACACGTGGAATGTCGGGTCACCAATGGGATGTCGAGTCTTGTCTTACGTTGTCTGGTTGTCGGTTAAACATGCTTTTCGGACACATAATGGTCATGGACTGGACTTAGGGACTAATGAACCCGATGGGGTATTAGTCTAACTTGACACATATCTTATGATAGGTCGCCAATAGTTGGGGCTATCATATCTTACAGACGGTTTACTCATATCACGCATACGGTTTACTCTTAAACGGAATACGCAATCTAAGGTGAGTTCACGGCCCCACATTTTACTGTTTATGTTTTCGGGGGAGAAACATGCTTAAAACTCTTTTATGACTCATGACTTGTTAAACGCTTATGGCTCATGACTCTTTATCACGTTATACTATGGCTCACTTATCGTACTATACGGTTCATCGAAAATCCCTTGAAACCACTAACATGGGTATATGGCGGGGAAATATGGATAGCGCTATTGGGAACTGACAAACCCCACTCGACGGTCGGACCGGGCGGGTGCATATTGTCTCTAACAAAACAAGGTCTACCGGCGATGACGGTAGCCCATAGGAACTAAGGGTAACACACGGCTCAGTCAGTAATGGTTTCACCCGTATGAGTATCTCATTCTGCGCCTGGTCTGGCGTTCTCATAAGCATAGTAGTAATTGTGATGGTAACGGTTTTCGAAGGAACACTTTAAACGTTTAATTTAAAACCTGTGAACTCACCAGCATTATATGTTGACTCTTTTAGCATGTTTTCTCAGGTCGCTAAGGTAGCAGCTGTCGGATAGGCGCACGAGGTCGCACTGGAGTCGTCTCGCGTCTAGGGTCTCATTTGCATGTTTGGATTTATGAACTTTTAAACTTATGTTTTGTTTCTGCATGACGTTTGTAAACTTTAAATGCTTCCGCACTGTTGAATGTTGGTTTTAAACTTATGCATGGTTCTTGTTTACGTATGTTTTTACATTTAGACGTCGTTTGTTGTGACCGTTGACTTGGATCCTGGTGTGTCACACGCCTCGCGGTAGAACTCCGCAGGTGGAAATTTGAGGGTGTGACAGATTGGTATCAGAGCCAATGGTTATAGTGAACTAGGACTGCATGTAGAGTCTAGACTATAGCCGAGTCACACACACTAGACGGTCACATACATTTGAGTCGTGTCTTTTGGGCAAACATACTAACCTTTTCGGGGTGTCGGTCTCCTTACCATACAGTGTCACATTACTTATCTCATTCTTAGCTATTTTTAGCTTCGCTTTATTTTCTTCTCTGGATCACAGCCGAGGGGACTTATTTATCGATCTTTTGAGTTAGTATATCATTCTGAGATGTGGTTATCGGGTGACTTGAAGTTCTAGCTCGGAGCACGCCTAGGGGACCATGTAGAGCGATTTGTTATTTCGGGTGCACACGAAATCACAAATCGAAATGCATGAAAATCTTGGTGGACTTTGCGTTCGGACTAACGGTCATGCTGGAACCGCATCCTGAGTCCGTTTGATCACTTGTAGCTTGGTTTGTTTGCGGTACTGAGTGTCTCGTCTCATGTTTTGGCAGAACATGTCTGGTCGCGCTGGTGGACGTGCAGGTGGACGCCGTGGTGGCGGAGGTGGACGCCGTGGTGGGGGTAGAGGTGGTGGTAATATCACTATGACGCATGAGGAACTCAATGAGATGATGCAGCAACAGTTGGGCGTTGCACTAGCTGCTTTTCAGGCTGCCCAGCAGACTTTCATGGGTGCTGCTGCTCCTCCGGTTCAGGCAGGTGTTGCCTATAAGCGGTTTAAGGATTGTCAGCCTCTCAGCTTCCAGGGTACGGAGGGAGCTGTGGAGTTACTCAGGTGGTTGGAGAAGACGGAGTCGGTGTTTGCTTTATGTGAGACTCCAGCGGTGGATTGGGTGAAGTTTGCTTCGGGGACTTTTGTAGGAGCCGCCTTGACGTGGTGGAACTGCGTCACACAAACACTTGGTCTTGGGGAGGCCAACGCCATGCCTTGGGCGGATTTTGTGCGTAGGTTGAAGGATGAGTATTGCCCGCGTGAGGAGATTAAGAGGTTGGAACAGGAATATGGGAATCTTAAGATGGTTGGTTCTGAGGTTGAGGAGTATACGATCAGGCACAACGAGCTAGCAGTGATGTGTCCAGGTTTGTCTACACCAGAGTATAGGAGGATAGAGCAGTATCTTGCGGGTTTGGTGCCAGAGATTGCGGGACTGGTGTCTGCTAGGGATCCTACTACTATGTCAGAGGCTGTGCGGTCAGCTACTAAGATGACCAACTTGAAGATTTCTGAGGGTGTCTTGCCTCCTAGGGGCTCTTCTGTGAAGACGCCGGCTGAGAACAAGAGGAAGTGGGAAAGCGTGGATAAGGGTTCATCGGGGACTCAGCGACAACCGGCAGCGAAGAAGACTGAAGCTTCTGGGTCAGCATCGGACCAGAAACAGGGGGGCTATGCTGGGAAAAGCCCTAAGTGTGGACGTTGTGGGTTTCATCACTATGGTACTTGTGAGAGTTTTCGCTGTGAGCGTTGTCAGAAACCGGGGCATCACGCCAAGGATTGCAGGGTCAACCTTTCCAGGACGACTCAGACTACTGCTATTACTACCCCTGCTCCACAGGGGAACCAGGGTTGCTTTCATTGTGGGGAAGCGGGGCACTTCAAGCGAAGCTGTCCCAAGTTGAATCAAGGGGGCACAGAGACTGCAGGGAAGGATGGGGACAAGGAAGGCGGTGGCCGGTGGACTCGTGCTCATGCTTATGTGATTGGTGCTAGGGAGAACCAGGTGGACCCAGACACTGTTACCCGTACGTACTCTCTCTTATCTCTTGTTACGCTTTGGTCATACTTTTATCCGCATTGTTGTGCGTTCATGTGTCGGGTGTTTTCCTTGTGGTTTGGTCGCTGTTTCTCATTCTTTGGGTCGATGAGGGTCCTTTGGGGATGCTACTTGGACGGTACCAGTGGATTAGTTATACCGATCATAGTAGGCTCCAGTAGGCTTTCATCGGGGGTCTCTTGTCTCGTACTCGCATTTGGGGAAAGTGGTTTCCCGGTTGTTACTACCACGTTTGGTTTATGACCTTCACTTGTTGTATTTTGGGGAAACGCTACTTGGGCGCAGAGGTCGACACTCTTCACTGTTGAAGCCGAAAGAATCTCGGGACGAGATTCCTTTCAACAGGGGGATGATGTGACGACCCGGAAAATTTTTCTTCTTATTTGTTTTCTCTCCTCGATTTCGGGAAATTTTCGGGACGAAAATTCTTTCAACGGGGGGATGATGTGACACCCGGCAACTTTCGGTAACTAACTTTTGAAAACTTAGTAAGTCTACCTTAGCGAGTCGCGCATACGTTACACATAACAAGGTCGGTCGAGTCGAATCGCACAACATTAGGGTTTTAACATACGCAAGTCTCGGGTCCCGGGAATTGGTGATCGGGCGGGAACGTGTTATTTATCATGCATTATATGTTTACAATCATTATGTGACTTGTCGGTATGTGAATATGTGCTAACATGTGTTAAAACGGGGTTTAACGCGCAAAACACACAAACACAGGGGCTATAGGCGATTAGGCTTATGGGGAATAGCCTAATCGCCAATATAGGGGGCGAGTAGGAGGATGTTACTGGCGAGTAGGGGCCAATCGCATGAACAGTCATGCGATTAGGCTCCCTAATCGCGTATAAGTCTGCATACTCGCATGATACGCGCTGGACGACCAAAAACGCCTATAAATACCACCCTTGACCTCCAAAACATCATTTGTGCAACCCTAGCCGTCCCATAACATAACCCAACACACAAACACCCTCTGGAACTCGTTTTTGCATCAAAACCACCATTTTCAAGCTTATTCCATCATCACCTCTTAATTACAAGGTGTGTTCTTCAAACCCAACCCTTTAAATGATTATGTTTTACTCCCTAAACGTCCAGACCTGACTTATAAATGTTTTTATCTTTGAAAATCCATTTAAAACCGTTTTTAAACAAACCCACACCTTTACATGTGTTATATGTGTTATATATGTTTAAAGATAAGATTTTTAGGATTGAATCATGGTTGTTCTTATGTTATTATGATGTTTATTGCTGATATAAGTTAGTATGATGATATCCTAGGAGTTTGAATGGTTTTGGTGGTGTATTGTTGATACTTGATGTTTTGACCCATTTGAAGGATTTTTGATGATTAAGGATGATATGGGGCATGTTGTTGATTGTATGATGTTAGGGTTTGTTATAGAATGATGCTAGAACAGTAGGATGCTATCGGACAACGTGGTTATGTGATTTAATTTGGATATTTGCTATTTAGGGCAAGTTCTTGCATGTTGATGTGATGTTTTCATGCTAAGTTGCTATTTTGGGAAAACACTCGCATTCGGGACTGTTAAAATGATGAAAACTTAGGGGTTTTGCTTGAAATATGTTTGTTAATGTGTTAGGATGATTATTGGGTGTTTTTACACGTTTCGGATCTGATTTGGAGGGTTAAACGCGCGAAATTGCATTGTACAGCTGCAGCAGGCGATTAGCACCCTAATCGCATGCTGCTATAGGCGATTAGGGGCATAATCGCCTGAAGGGGAAGCCTACTCGTGTGTATATAGGCGATTAGCCTTGTAATCGCCTGTTGACCAACCCTAATCACATGTTGACTTTTCCTAATTGCTAGTTTGATTCCTAATTGCGTGTAATGCTGCTGTATGTATATTTTAACATCCCGGAACATGATTTGACGCCTAGGAACATGATAGGAACCCCGGGATTCACCCAATGACTTAGTAACACGTATTCGGACCTGTTTATGCGTTAATCAGACATTATGCTAGACTAGGTGAACTGTTGCGCGTATTAAATGTTTAATTGCATATGTGGCATGATGTCTTGTATTTATCTAACACGTGGAATGTCGGGTCACCAATGGGATGTCGAGTCTTGTCTTACGTTGTCTGGTTGTCGGTTAAACATGCTTTTCGGACACATAATGGTCATGGACTGGACTTAGGGACTAATGAACCCGATGGGGTATTAGTCTAACTTGACACATATCTTATGATAGGTCGCCAATAGTTGGGGCTATCATATCTTACAGACGGTTTACTCATATCACGCATACGGTTTACTCTTAAACGGAATACGCAATCTAAGGTGAGTTCACGGCCCCACATTTTACTGTTTATGTTTTCGGGGGAGAAACATGCTTAAAACTCTTTTATGACTCATGACTTGTTAAACGCTTATGGCTCATGACTCTTTATCACGTTATACTATGGCTCACTTATCGTACTATACGGTTCATCGAAAATCCCTTGAAACCACTAACATGGGTATATGGCGGGGAAATATGGATAGCGCTATTGGGAACTGACAAACCCCACTCGACGGTCGGACCGGGCGGGTGCATATTGTCTCTAACAAAACAAGGTCTACCGGCGATGACGGTAGCCCATAGGAACTAAGGGTAACACACGGCTCAGTCAGTAATGGTTTCACCCGTATGAGTATCTCATTCTGCGCCTGGTCTGGCGTTCTCATAAGCATAGTAGTAATTGTGATGGTAACGGTTTTCGAAGGAACACTTTAAACGTTTAATTTAAAACCTGTGAACTCACCAGCATTATATGTTGACTCTTTTAGCATGTTTTCTCAGGTCGCTAAGGTAGCAGCTGTCGGATAGGCGCACGAGGTCGCACTGGAGTCGTCTCGCGTCTAGGGTCTCATTTGCATGTTTGGATTTATGAACTTTTAAACTTATGTTTTGTTTCTGCATGACGTTTGTAAACTTTAAATGCTTCCGCACTGTTGAATGTTGGTTTTAAACTTATGCATGGTTCTTGTTTACGTATGTTTTTACATTTAGACGTCGTTTGTTGTGACCGTTGACTTGGATCCTGGTGTGTCACACGCCTCGCGGTAGAACTCCGCAGGTGGAAATTTGAGGGTGTGACAGGGTTGAAGGCGACGAAGGTGGTTGATGGCGTCGGACTCCCAGTGGGGTTGGTTGTTCATTGGAATGGGTAAGTCAAGGAAGATGGTTCAAGAGCTAAAATGTCAATTGGAGCTTGATTAGATTGAGTTTGCCAGGGGGTTTTGGTACAGAAGGATAGTGAAAGTGAAGGTGTGTAGAAATATGAAACAATAATATCTAACAAGAAGGACCCCAAATGATTTTAACCTTGAACTACTAAAGTGTCGGTTACCCCTAGTATTTTCTTTGATTGCCATTTAATGGTTGTAAATGATGGGTGGTGGTTTCGAAAGACCAAGCAACTACAGTTTCATTGGTTTTAAATTTCTAGAGGTCATTATGATTTTAAAGCAAGGTTAAAGTGGTACAAATTATTATTAATATGGTTCATTCATTTGTATCATATTAAGAAAACATATTTATAGAGAGAAAAAAAATACAACGATTTAGTATAACTCAAAATGTTATTAACTTGGGAAAAACGAAAGGACTTAATTTAAAATACTTAATTACAAGGACAAAAGTTGTAATATTGATAATTTAAAAGGGGCGGATGTCACAAAACCATTACTCAGACAATGTGTTTTGGTGTTCTTTGATGACATACTTGTTTATAGTTCCACACTTGAACAACATGTCACGAATTTAGAAATGGTTTTGGAATTGTTGAGAAAGAATACCTTGGTGGCAAAGATATCCAAATGCTCTTTTGCAGGACCAAAGGTGGAATATTTGGGTCATATTATCAATGCAGAAGGAGTAGCCACTGATCCTTCAAAGATTCAAGCTATTAAAGATTGGCCCACCCCTACAACAGTTAAACAATTAAGGGGATTCTTAGAGTTGGTTGGGTATTATAGAAGGTTTATTCAGTCTTTTGGGGGTATTGAAAAACCACTGACCAATCTGTTAAAGAAAGAAGCATTTAGATGGAATGAAGAAGCCCAAGATGCCTTTGAAAAGTTGAAAAAGGCATTATCCACTTCTCTTGTTTTAGCCCTTCCTAATTTCTCTAAACGTTTTATTATTGAAACTGATGCTTTAAACAAAGGGTTAGGGGCTGTTTTGATGCAGGAGGGCCATCCATTGGCATTTATCAGTAAGGGCATTTATGGAAAACAAGCTCATATGTCTGTTTATGAAAAGGAATTATTGGCTATACTAATGGCTATCAAAACTTGGCACCATTATCTTATAGTCAAGAGTTTCATTATCAGAACATATCAGGGGAGTCTTAAATATCTCATTGAACAAAAGATTAATACCCCATTGTAGCAGAAATGGTTAGCCAAATTAATTGGTTATGACTATGTTATAGAGTATAAGAAAGGACCTGAAAATTTTGTTGTTGATACTTTATCAAGAATGGATGGCATTGCTTTGTTCCAAATGAATATGAGTTCTATAGATCCTGTTTTATGGCCAAAGATACAAGAGGGATAGCAAACTGATTCCAAGATCAAAGATATCATTAAACAGTTACAACACGGCAAGGTAATTAAGCACATGACATGGGTCAACAATGTTTTAAGAAGAAAGGGTAAAATTGTTATTTTTGATGATGCAGAGTTGAAGCAACAAATATTGGAAATTTGTCATTCTTCAGCTAGTGGGGGGCATTTAGGTTATGTTCCAACTATGCAAAAGTTAAAAGGTATGTTCTATTGAAAAAAATATGACAATGATGTGAAGGAATTCCTAAAGAAGTGTATAACATGTCAAAGAGATAAGTATGAAAGAGTTGCCTCCCTTGGTTTGCTACAACCATTACCCACCCCTAAATCCATTTTCTCTGATATCTCACTAGATTTCATCAGTGGCCAGTTTCTTTTGGCAAAGACACAATTTTGGTAGTGGTTGACAGCTTTACAAAGTTTGCTCATTTTATTAGTTTGAAACACCCTTTCACTGCTAGTCAAGTGGCTCAGTTAGTCTTTGATAATGTGTTCAAGTTACATGGCTGTCCTACCACAATTGTTTCAGATAGGGATCCAATGTTCATTAGCCATTTTTGGAAAGATTTCATGAAGTTGCAGGGTATTGATTTGGCCTACTCATCAGCTTATCATCCATAGTCTGATGGACAGACTGAGGTCCTCAACAGATGTTTAGAATCCTATCTTAGATGTATGGTTATGGATACTCCTGAACAGTGGCCAAAGTGGTTGACTTTAGCTGAGTGATGGTACAACACATCATGGCATTCTACCATAAAAATGTCTCCTTTTAAAGCTTTATATGGTATACCACCTACTGTCCATATTCCTTACATTCCCAATGAAACTAAGATAGATTCTTTAGAGCAGTTATTCAAAGATAGAGAGTTGAAGCTGGTGAACCTGAAGAACTCTTTAGATCGTGCAAAGAATCAAATGAAACAAATTGCAGATAAGAAAAGAACTGAGAGACAATTTGCTATTGGAGATTAGGTATATGTTAAGCTGCACCCTTATGTGTAGCATACCTTAAAGAAACACAGGCATCAAAAGTTGGGGCCAAAGTATTATGGCCCTTTCTTGATCATTGACAAGTTTGGGCAGGTGGCTTACAAGTTAGATTTGGCAGCTTCTTCACAGCTGCATTCTACTTTTCATGTTTCTTTGTTGAAGGCAGCACATGGTTCTCATCAGGAAGTCATACCATTGCCAGAAGAGCCTAGATTCAGGTTTCAACCAAGGGCTAATGGGCTATACTTGATAAGAAATTGATTTAAATGGGTAATAAAATGATTGTTGTTGTGTTGGTTCATTGGAAAGATCTACCCATTACTGAAGCAACTTGGGAGTTTGTGGATAATTTTCAGCTGAGATTTCCTCATTTCAATTCTCGAGGACAAGAATTTCATTAGGGGGGAAGTATTGTTACGATATTAAGTCTTTTAAGGGTCATTTAGAAGTTTATAATTGTTCAGGGGCTAAACTTGTAATAATGTGATAGTTCAAATGTTAGTTGACAGGTTACTTAATAACTGTTGTAATAGACAGGAAAGTTAGTTGTATGAATGTGTAAGTAATCAAGGCTACAATCAATAATAATAATAGCTTGATTTGGATAATTCTCTCTCTTAAAGTTTCTTCATTCTTATCACCTTTGGTACAACCAAAGTGTATTTAAATATATGTTTTAGCCTTTTTTATAATTTATTATTTTGTATTTTTTTTATAGAGTTAAGAGTTTACAACCATTCACCTTTTCTCTGCAACCTCCCTTTTGTTACTATATATAATCTCCTATGAATACACACATGTACACATATATATGTAAAAAAGGTTACTGTGTTTATTGTGGCTGGTTAAATAAGAAAACTGATTAAACTAGAACATTTGATTTATAGAAGTACATCTCATAACTTTACATGGTAAAATAAACCTACATAATATAACATATTTTGATTTTGTTAGGGAGATTCGTACCCATGAATCCCTCATCCTTTTCTTCTATACCAACCCCACCCCCTTCTTTTTCTTCTATCACCAAACACACCCTTAAACTCTTTATAACTCCTTTCCCCCCATTTTTCACAGCCTCTAAGCTTGTTTGAAAAACCTCTTTTAGCCATTTCTCAAACAAACCATTCAAGTATACCCCACACCCATACAAAACTTCATCTAACACCATCTCTTCCACCTTCAAATCAAATTCTGTGCTCCCAAACACCCCCTCAAACACCCCTTTCATCTTGAACATAAAACTCTCCCTCATCAAGCTATCTCTAGCCGGAGATAGGTCGAACACGAGTTGGGTTTTCACCGTTTCAAGAAACCCAGGTGGATTTTGGGGACTACCATCCATTTCACGCGTCAAATCACTCGAATTCGGGCTGAATTCTAATACATTTTCGTTGTTGTTCTCATCGTCTTGCGCCTCGGCCTTTATGTTTAGATCAAGAGTGTTTGAGCTTGATTGTCTAGACAAATCTTTCTTGATTTCGCCCTCTTCGATTCTTGGAACTTTCCTCTTGCTTAATTCATCCAAATCCCACTTGGGTTTTCGCTTTTGATCGGTTTCGGATATGGGATTGATCTCATTCACAACCAATTTCATTTGAGCCGGTGAAATTCGGCTCCTTTTTCCATCATCTACATGATCACAACCCTTGCTCAAAACAAATATAACTTCACCATGATCACCAAACTTTCCTTTTGCAAAACCATCACTCAAAGATTTCAAAAAATTCCCATCTCCATAATCAGCATCTTCCACCAACACAACTACATTTTCTTGATCTTTCAATTCCCTCTTAAGATTTTCACATTTGTGAGCCAAACTACGCATGTTAAAGCACAAAAGCGAATCACTCGAGCCAAACATGGCCTTTGCGATTGCCATCGCCAATCTTCTCTTCCCTATGGAGTCATTCCCCTCAATCAAGAACCAAGAATCTTTCTTGGTAGCTTTAGGAGATGATGAGCTCATTAGAAACTCAACGATTGAGTGCATTTTTTCCGAATGCCATGGCACATTTTCTTGCAAACACTTGTAAACATCTTGTCGTTTGGACAAACCGGAGATCGAATTTCCAAGACCAAGTGTGATCTTGACCTCTTTATCGTCTTCTCTACTCTTGAGACAATCCAAGTTTGGTTCTTGATCGACTTTTAGATGATCATTCATCCTGCTAAAACTGAGATCAATGTGACAAGATTGCTGTCTTCTGAATCTGGGATAGGAACGCTCCCCACTACCATTTTGAGTCTTTAATGTGTCACCAAAAGAGATGGATGTTGAGTTGGATTCAATGTGGTTTTTAGGCCAAAAAGGATGATGACTTGAGGAGCTATAGGAGTAGCTTTTTGCAGCCATGCCTTGATTATCGTTGCTAATTGAAGATGATGAATTCATGTAATTCTTGTTTAGATTATTGTGTCTTCCTTGGTGTAGACTTTGACATAATCTGTTCCATTTCTTTTTCAGCTCAGCTAAATTGTCCTGCATATAAGTAACAAGATCGGTTAAACATTCAAATATTCAATATAGCAACAAGATCACAATCATATATCTCTTGTTTTTATTTTACGTTACCATGCATGAACATAAAAGATAATATACTAATAATTAGGCACCTTATGTAACATTTACAATTAGCTAGTGACGGAGCCAAAGATATTTTTAATGATGTCACAAAACAAATCAAAGGTTGAAGATATATTTTTTTTTTCTTGGGTAAAAAAATATATATAGGCTTTTTCATGCCAAAGGGTCAATTTTCATCATCATCATACTCAGTTAATCTTGTATATAGCAAAGCTAAGGTAGGGTCTAAGGAGGGTAAGATGTAGACAACATTACCTCTACCCCTAAGAATAGAGAGGCTGCTTCTAGTGAGACCCCCGCCTCGATGTGATTTGGTATCAAGCCTTGGACATAAGGGACAAAACACTTAGCAATCGGGACAAACCCGATCGGTGCAAGTACCACTTTGTCTTTTGGCTATCAACGCCACCACATGATGCATGATTAACCGTCCGTCGTTTTTAACGTTATCTTTACGAAATTAGTAAAATAACGTTAAAACTAGTGCAACTTTACTTTTATTTAATTCAATAGTGCCAATCTTACAAGAATACCGGTCTTGTTAAATTTTTTTTTATTAATTACACGTTTATATAACACATAAAATAGATTGGTTTCATGTGACCTCGACCAGTGGCGAAGCTTGACCCGAAACTTTGAGGGTCGGAAGTCACCGGGGGTTGGGAATCACTAGTTTCGGTGGGTCAAAAACCAGTTTCGGGGGGTCGAAACCGTATATATCCAAAAATTTATATACGAATACTATATAATCGAAACTTATGAGCGAAAATTTAGGGGGGGGGGGGGTCGGCCGCCCCTCCCGCCTCTTAAGAGCTACGCCCATGACCTCGAACCTCTTTATGTGAATCCGCCACTTTTCACAATCATATAAAATTTGTTAAGGGTTTTATTATTCTATAAAAATCATATACCTTGTGAAGAGTTGGTGAATGTGTTGTCGGGTGAAGCCAAAAGGGTAATATAGTTGAGGTTCGATGCGCTGTTGCGGCTGCCGCAGCCTCCTTTTCGTAATTGGAGTTGCATTCTCCACAACAACTCATGACAACCATATCATCCTCTCCTTCGTCTTTACTGCTTAACACTGGCTTCCGATCCACAGTGTCTTCACATGTCTTGTTTGATAGGTTTGCCCTTAATTCATGCCCACTACAAAACACCAATAGCAACTATATCATATTTTTTTTAAAGGTTAATTTCATTAAAAAAATGCCCGCTAGCAAGTCCTCAAAATAAGGAACTCCTGTCATGATATTACATCAAACAAAAAGCAACTATATTATCTTACTAATAAATATGAAAAACGATTGATTTAGAGAAAACAAGAAGATTATATATTATAAAGAAAAAATATGACTAATTACATGCACCTATCACGTCTTGGTTATTATAAATAAAAGTAGTACAATGATATCACCATACCAAATGGTATGTATATATTATGTGTTTTTAGTTAATAATTTTTTTGGGCGAGTAAAAACAATATTGTTCTACGAAAGAAATGGTTAATATATAAAATATTAAAAAATTGAAATGGTAGTGTGTACAAATGCAGGTGACCTTTTGACTAATTTACAACTCAAGATAAGGAAAAAAAAATTCTAACTTTATCTTATTTCCACAGGATGATGTTTTCAAATAGTGACACATTTATCCTAATGTTTTATATGGAAACTGAAGTTTGATATGTCCCAGTTTGGTAAACTTAAATTATAAGTATTATTATTATTAATATTATTATTATTTTATTTTAATTTTTTTTTAAAAGAAGAACTTCATTTAAAAAACGCCCAAAACGGTTGTCAAAACAAGGATCCCCGGGCAACACAAAACGGGATTACATCAAGTCGAGGGGATATTTATGATATAAAATATTAATACATTTATTATATATTTTATATTAGCAGTATTAATGGCAAAAATAAACACATGATAAAATCAAATAATTATAAGATGAGATATTAAAAAGAATGACTGAGAAAGAACAATATATAAATCAAATTAGTCATTGTCCTTCTTTTGATCTGTTCAATCAGAAAATATGTCTCAATAATTAGAATAAAGACAAAAATCAAAAGGCAAAAGATAAAAGGAAAAACAACAAAGACTGTCTCCTCTTCCCAACCTTACTTTTTAAAGTGTCAGCATGCTCTCATCTCATGCCTTTGTGATCAGAAACAAGAATGTTTTTAACTACAAACTCAAAACAGCATTCTGACCTACAACACATCTCTTAAATGACTCACCAAATATGTTGTTTTCACATGATAACCAATTAAGTAATTCAATATCTAAACTTTATGCAATAAAATTTATACAATGTGTTAATACTTTACCTTGTGGTGTTTGCATTGAGACTTAATCCAAGTCCAGTAGAAGGAAGAGAAACAGCCTGAAGACTCCATTGAACCTCAAGAGAAGGCATTTTCATCTTGCTTTTCATGAATGTTTGATAATTTGAAGTCCCAATTAACCAAACTTTGTTAGTGACATTATAATGTGAAATCAACCTCCCAATTTCAGCAACAAGATGATCCACTGGACTGTAACCAATCCCTCCTCTCTCTCCTCCAATCTCTCTCTCATCCACTGTCCATTTCAGATCACCTGCATATATGATCACTCCATCTCCTGTTGATAATAAAGATTCAACCTTTCTTCTTAAATCTGCTAAATTCATCTCCACTTCTTCCCTTTTCATGAACCTCAATGGCAGTGATGAAAACTGAAACTTTATAAAATGAGCACATCTTAGTTCATTTGGGACATCTCCCCTCTCTACCTTCCCCATTAGCTCAATAACAACACCTTCAGTTATTGATAAAGAGTCACCAACTATCACAGTGTTTTTTCTTGATTTTTTCCCTAGCAAAACCTCCATAACCAAGTTGACATCTTTTTTCAAAGAATAATCAAGTTTTGGAGATGGGTTTTGCTCAGGAGAGTGATTCAAGAAATGGGTTTGCCAAAAGTTAGGATTTTGATGACTGTGAAGATATTGGTGATCAGAGTTTGGTGAAGAGGGAGATGAGTAAACACCACCACCAGAACTACCAAAAAACACTCTTGGAGCAGAACTTAAAGAGGTTGTAGAAAACTCTTCTAAGTTTGTTTTCACAGCAGTGCTTGAAAAGCCAGCTTCTCTCATAACCCTACTAACACTTGGATCATCAAGAATGGAAAGAATAAGCTGCTCAAGCTCTACTTTAATGGCTAACAAAGGTGGATTTTGTTGTTGTTGACACTGTGACTGGCTTTGAGTTTGTTGGCTCTCAATACAACCTCTTCTTTGATGAGCTTGAGCTCTCTTGAGTGCAGCAATGAGAGCATTAGAAAGTGAAGGTTGGCCATGGAGGAGTGGGCCAGGAGTTGTGGGAAGCCTATTGAGGGCAACATTAAAACAAAGCTCAAGTGCCCTACAATGGAGGGGTGGTGGGGTAGGGGTAATATGGGGATTTGGATGGTGAATAGAAGGGGTAATATGGGAAGAAGAAGAGGAAGAAACATTGGATTGTGATTTGATGCAAGCCCTTCTTAGTATGCTGGCTCTTGAACTCATGAGAAGAGTTGCAGCCACATGAAGAGGAGTGACCTGAGCATGGCCCCTCCTTCTTGCAAGGCTAAGAGAGTGCTTCAACACAGAAGCAGCCTCTGTTGTTAGTGTCTGCTGTACAGTACAACCTCCTGAGCGCATCACTTGGCTACAACACCCAACCCCCCACACCCTCTAAAGATGAGTAAACTGCAAACCCTAGCAATGGTTATGTTTTTAAACCAAAAAAGACTCTCTTTCTCTTCCACAATATGTTAAATTTAGGGTTATTTAGAAGAAGAAGAAGAAGAAGTGTAGGATATATGTATGGTATTTGTGTATCCTTATCTTTTCTTGAAGTGAAACCCTAAGAAAGAAACACAAATGGCAAAATGAGGTTTATATGTTTTTTTAAAGCTAGAGAAGGAGGAAGTTAGGCTATAGTAGGAGCATGTATGATATAACACCTTCTTTATATATACTTGAAGTTTGTTCAAAAATACATACTTCTAGTTATATGATCAGTTTCTTTAACTTTTTGAATTTATTTTCTTGGTTAGATAAATGTGTACAGTCATGATATTGGAATTCTTTTTGTTATGGGTACAACTTTTTATGCATATTATACTCTTTAATGAAGCAGTACTTCCTCTGGCATTAGCAAAAGTTCCCATGCAATCAACTTTTTTTTTTTTTTTTTTGGCTTTTATGAATTCTCATTCAATTGCTTTTTTTTAATGTCTTCATATTGCGGTTAATATCGGTAAAAAACTCTCTTTTTTCTATGTATATATACGTAGAGAGAGAACTGGTTAGTATAGTGTTTTTCTCATCTATTAAAGTTGGGTAGTATCAAATACACACTTAAAAAATAGAAATTCAAAGAAAAAGAATTAAACGTACTCTAATTGAACTCATTCAAGCGGTATTGGAACCGTTTTATCGAACCCTATGATCTTAATTTTTAGGTTTTTACTTTTTTGGATTTTGCGCTTTTAGTTTTTAGAATTTACGTTATATTATTGTTATTGTGTGTTTTTCTTATTTTCATCATTGTGCCGTTTTTGCGATCTACTGTGTCTTTTTTCTTCAGCACTGTGTTATATTTTTCGATATTGTGTTATATTTTGTGTATTTGATATGTTCGTTTGTGTTCATGAGCACTACTTTGTGTTCATTAATGTTCGTTTGTGTTCATGAGCACTACTTTGTTTTCATTAATGTCCGTTTGTGTTCGTGTGTGTTCATGAACAAAATTAATAAATAAACACGAACATGAGTGTTTTCTTAACAAACGAACACGAACAGAAAATCTCGTTCGGTACATGTTCATGAATTGTTCGTAAACACATAATTTTCTTAACAAACGAACACGAACAAGGCATTTTCGTGTTCGTTCGGTTCCACTACAACAATCTGGAGCTTTAGAGGCGACAATCGCCCCTAAAGGTCATGTCACATTTGCTTGGTGCCTAAAACCCTTTGTGGCCCCTAAAGGTGTCGCCCCTAATGTCTTTTTTCCACGTGACATTTCTTTTTCCATTTATTTATTTTTTGCCACGTGTCATGCCACGTGGCAAAATTCTGTGCAATCTGGGCAGGACCTTTAAGGGCGACAGGTATTTTTTTTGTCCACACACGCACAATCAAACGAAATAATAACAAAACAAATTAACCAAACATACCTACATTACATATATATAAACATACCAACATTCGTTTAAACATACCAAAAACGCCTAAACGACTTCGTCTTCGTCAGCGTGATTGCCACTATTGCCGCTTCCGCCTTGATTTCCAAAGTTTGGAGATTGGAATTGAGATTGGTAAAATTGATTACGAAATTGGAGCATTTGTGCTTGGAATTCAGGAAACGTCATCATGGTATTAAGTTTCTCCTACAAATATATTTATACCAAATGGGTCAACTATTAACAAATAACTACAAATATATACCAAATGGGTCAAATATCCTATTTACTACACATATTTATACCAAACAGGTCATATTAACATTTAGCAAACATACATACACCAAATGGGTCAAATGTCCTATTTACTAAACATATTTATACCCAATGGGTCAACTATCAACAAATGAACTACAAATATATACCAAATGGGTCAACAATCAACAAATAACTAAAAACATATACCAAATGGGTCAAATATCCTATTTACTACACATATTTATACCAAACGGGTCAAATATTAACATTTAGCAAACATGCATACACCAAATGGGTCAAATGTCCTATTTACTAAACATATTTATATCAAATGGGGCAACTATCAACAAATTAACTTCAAATATATATCAAATGGGTCAAATATCCTATTTACTAAACATATTTATACCAAATGGGTCAACTACCAACAAATATATACCAAATGGGTCAAATATCCTATTTACTTAACATTTAAACTACAAAGACATACCTGTGAAGATTGCGCTTGTGTTGGCGTAAGATGCGGAAGGCTTTCTCTCGGACAGGGCATAGTCCCAATCCTGCGAACATGTCCGCGGCGTTTGCCCATAACTTCTTCAAAAATACCAATCTTCAAACACCCCAAATAACATTAGTTTTAACCCACTTTAAACCCAACAAACAATCGAAAAAACATGAAAACTAAACACGCACATACACAGATATATACCAACCTAATCCAACCGTTGGGAGCTACTTCCTCCTCTCCTTCTCCTTCTTTTTCAGCGACCCGTTGACGTTCAGACTCAAAACATGACCTTAACCTGTGTTGTGTTTCACAAAAGTGATTTAATAGAATTACATATATATATATATATATAGTAGATTATAAATAAATGCTTACATAATTCTCTTTATTCTGAGGGATATTAAACGTCCCCTGCCTTCCTGTATGTCCAATACAGTATACTTCATACCGTTCCATGTCCTGTTTAACATTAAAAGTTAAATTATAAGTTAAATAAACATTATCGTCTATGTATATGTATGTGTATATACCTTTTTGTGACTGGCAAAAGAGCTCGTTCCACCTCGGTATGTATTCCTTGTTTTTAGCGGGCGGCTTTGTTAATTTCAGACTTCCTCTTATGTTCTGGACTGCAGAAGTGATCAACAGCTCGAAGCCAGTTTTCAGATTTCATACCCTCAGGGGGATTTTGCCTTGCTGTCTCCACATCCACACCATTGCTCAATCTAAAAACGCCCTATTTTGAATTCATTATGTTATCAAACACTCGTGATAAGAGCCTATGCTCTGATACCACTTATAGGATCATTTTCGGACAACCCGACTATCACGAGCTGGTTCACCTTGTGTGCGGAATCCACTAGATGATGTTCAAATCACAAAAACGCCAACAAACACAATAACGAGATATCAAAAACACGCATAAAACGGTTTAAAGGTTGTAACCGTATTAGAAACAGAGCATGAGTGTACAATACAGCTTACAGACCTGAAAACCTATGACCTGAGGTATTGGAGTGTGTGAAATGACAACTAAAATGATTAGGGCAATCATTGCAAGTATTTATACCTGCTGCTAGTCGTCCAGGGCCCTTGGGCGACTAGCTTTCTGACAAGAGACTAGGTGGTGCGACTAGCTTACTAGCTTGCTAGTCGTCTTGATTCCCACGCGACTAGCAAGGCTAGTCGTGCCTTCAAGACCTAGTCGCCTGTACTATTACAAAAATGCCTTTTAACATTCTAAACACATCCAAAAACATACAAAACGTCAAATAAACACCTATACTAGGCTAGGGACATCTAACATACATGTACTAACACCAAATTTCTATTAGCGAGTATTAGTTTTTTCATGTCCATTTTACAACCCTAATACATATTTATTAGAAACTACACTATCAGTTCTAGGTTATTCATAAACGTTATATGATTGGTCTCTAACCATACATGATTTTTAATTATTTTCAAAATTAACTACACGGTTAGTCCCTAGCTAAGGACCAGCCCTAGGTTGGCCTCTTGATTTTGATGTGTCAGTCTTTGAGTCCTCAAATAGAATTTTATGCATAACTTTGGACCATTGACAAAGTTTTCAATAAATATGTATCAAATTTGCAATATGGGAATGCCAGTGTCACCAACCGTCTAATAAATTCATTTTTTTTACTACTTTACACTTTTAGTATTTTACATGGCAATAAATTTACCAATGGGGCATTTTCGACCCTATGAACCTTTAAAGTGGAGGTCATAGATTCGAGTTTCGCCTGAAGTAAAATTGCTTTTTGTTAAACCAGGAGTCTTATCATTGTGGGTCTTTGTTTGGTGTGTTTCCTTTAAATGGTGGTTGGTTGAGTTACCAGTGTCATTTGCTTTCGCAAGCCTAGGTTGTCTTATGCCGTTCTTTTTATCCGGTTGATCAGCTTTGTTGGTCGTTAAAAAAAATAGTGAATAAATTCATAATAAGTTGTTGCATTTTATTTTTCGGCATGAACTAGTGTTCATAACAAACTACTATTTTAAAAACGAAACTTGCAATTTTTTTTTTTTTTTTTTTTTTTTTTTGAACGCACAAGTAAGTAGAAGCCGAGTACTTAGTACGCGGCTCTTAATGGCCAAGTGGAGCCCTAGCCGGCCTAACCCGGACGGACAGAGCCCCTAACCCACCAGCCAACAGTTTCAGGAAAAACCCAACCATATCCACTCGCTCAAATGCACGACAATAGTATAATAGGTAAAACCCGGCGCTCTCAAGAATCGAACTCATGACCTTTCAGTCATGAGTCTTCTATCATTGAGTCACCGTATCACTCCACCATAAAGTGGTGGTAAAACTTGCAATTCTTCTAATTCTCAATTTAACATGGTAGTTCCAGACAGCCAGACTAAGGAAGGAAGTAAGTACCGATGGTTTTCTACCAGTATAACAAATCATTTTATTCAAAACATGTCCTACAATGATGGATCGTGAAACATGACGTATATCATAATGAATTATCTTTTGATTTTAGATTTTCACCTTTCTTTGCATAATAATAAAAAAAAAAGTATTTCATAAGAAAAAAAATTAAAAAATGAGAAACAAATGGTGGGGTGAAAAAGTGGCAATAATGGAAGATAGGGTAGGGAGAGGAGACAGAGGGTTGCTTTTAGGGTACCTGGGGGAATAAAACTGTCCCTCTACGAGGATTGGCGTGATCGCTAACCTTTTGTCTTAATCTTTATTCTCATTCCAACAACCAACTCTGTTTTACCCATATATTTTTTTTTCATAAAAAATCTACTCATCAAAACTATCTTGTTTTGTATTTTTTTAATAATATGTGTGTGTTTATATAATTAAGGGTTGTTGTAATTAAACCCCCAAACTTCTAATTAAACCCCTTAAGCCAGCCACCTCGCTTAGGCCTAAGCGAGGCGTCTGGAATAATAGTTTTGAGGAATCTGAAGCTTTATGTCTAATCAGACAGTCAGGCGCCTCCCTTTATGTCGCATCTTCGTCGAAGAGGAAGCGACGGGCTCCACCACCGGACCCCTTACCGGACCACCCGTACCTGGACTTTGAGGAGGGGTTTGAGGATGCGCGGCGCTGCTGCACGAAGATGCGTCAAATGCCTGTCGACCCTCAGATGTACATGAGTTGGTCGCTTCTGGAGAGCGTCGGCGAGACCGGCAGGGCTCACGACTTTGTGGGGTTTGACACTCCATGGCGTCGTCTCTTTGACATAGCCAAGCTGCCTTCTTACCGGGCTTTGACGATAGAGTTTCTGTCGTCGTTCGTGGTTCTGGATCCGTCCGAGAACCCGAACCCGGCTCAGACTTTTCGCCCCATCCGATTTCGGTTGGCGAGGAGTTGGCAGCAGATGACCTATGAGGTATGTTATTTCAATTATCTGTCATTTTATTATTATGTTACCAAAGTTGTTAATATTTACAATTTTTTTTTTGCAAGAGTTTGCTGTTGCTTCGGGGTTGTACACAGCCCCGGAGACTGAGTCTGCGTTGTACCGGGACGCTCTCATTACGGTGGATAGGCCGACCCTGGTCAGGTTTTGGAGGTTCATCGCCAAGTCGCACTTTAGTAAGAATACTGCGAAGGCGACGTCGATTAGGGACCCCTGTACTATTACTTTCAGCATGCGATCGCCACCTCTATCGCAGCACGGGGGAACAGTCGGGAGAAGGTCAACCAGACTGACCTTTTCTTTTTGTACTGTTTGATTATGCGGCAGCCGTGCAACCTAGCCGCGTCCCTGGTCGACTACTTTAAGTGCTGCCACATGCGCCAGGCTCGCGCACATCTCTTTGGCGGGGCGTTCATCACTTACATCGCGCGTCATCTGGGGCTCTCGCCAGATACCGACCATCACTTGCTGCCCTCGATCCCATCGGTAGAGCTCGGTGACGCCAATGCCCGGAGCATGGAGATCCTCTTCGAGGTCTCGAAGGGTGTGCATCGGTTTCGAGCTAACGGAACCAGGAGGGCTTTTGCGCCGGCCCCCTTCCTACTTTCCATGATATACCGCCCTACGTTGAGGTGCGTCCGGGAGAGCCTCTCCTGGTAGAGATGGCGGGTCAGGACGACGAGGCTGACGACGATGACCCCCCCCCCCCCCACCTCCTCCGCCGCCACCACAGCAGCAGTACCCCCGTCATATTTATGATGACCTCACTCCTGCTGCGCGTTTCGTGGCAGAGGACATCGATCGCCGCATCGGTGAGCTCCGGGAGGTTCAGGAGTGGACGGTCGACGCGATGCAGGCGATGGCGAGGCATTGGCAGGTAGAGTTACGCCCACCACCACACCGTGGACCAGCACAGGGGGCCCCACCACCACCGCCGCAGTAGACTCTTTTTACTTGTATTTTTTTTATGATGTGTATGGACAAACTTATTACCCTTATTATTATTATGCATTTTGATCGTTTGTTTATATATATATGTTGTGTGTTTTGAATGTTTAATTGTCTAATAAATACTAAACCCATAAATAATAAACGAACTAAAACCAAATTATAAATTGCAAGCTAGTAAAACCAATGAGATCCAAACAGTAAACATTCGATTATAAACGTTAAAAGATCACTCAACCCTTTCAATCCCAAACCAAATAAAAATTACATGTTATGAACCAAAACGACGCCACGTTGACCATCAACCACCATATTCGTATCAAAATTCGCGAATTCGTTCAATCTTTCTTCGACGAGGTCTTCTCCGTGAATAATTTATCTAGTCACAGTGACAATCGAACACTTTATTAATAGGTTAAAGTTGGGATTACTTGATTAATTATAGTTTGATTAGGGTTATTACGTTGTTTTTTAAATTTTAAAAAATTACAATAGATAAAGACCCTAAATCAATAAAAAAGATTTAAAAAAAACACGGGTTATTTCGGTGTTTTTAAAATTTTTAAATTTAAAAAAATTACAATAGATAAAGACCCTAAATAGATAAAAAAGTTAAAAACAAAAAAAAAAACACTTCAAACAAAAAAAACACTTCAAAACAAACAAAAAAAACAAAAAAAAATCCAAACCAAAACCTTCCCAACATCAAAATGTCCAAATTCATCCCCCCTGTTGCCAAGCACCTCGCTTTGACCAAAGCGAGGCGCTTGGCCCCTTTTTTTTCAAACTCCCATGCAACCTCGTACTGATTTGTAATTAATGTGGCCGAAGCGTCTCGCTTTGGCCTAAGCGAGGCGCTTCGGAGGGGAGTTAAAATAGAAGCTGAATGGGTGCCAATAGACTGACCCATAATTAATAAATAAACCGTAGGCGGGTATTTATGATTTTTAGATCTTATATGTTTAAATGATAATTTATTTATTTATTAGTTTATATGGAAGAGAAAAATAATTCATGCACACAAAAAGGTTAAGGCAATTTGTTTCAACCGTAACTGTTATGGACCATAAAACAGTGAACCAAGAATGGTGTAGCTTTTAAGCTTAATGACTACACCTTTTCTGACTAAAGTACAAATCGTATACTTTTAATTACAATTATAACCTTGGGTACTAGACTATATAGTGGGGTGTAACATTTTTTTTAGTCTTATAACCAAAAGTTAAGGATTGTCTAATAATTATTAGATATTTATTTAAATTACATATATAGTTTTTACTCCTTACGTCCCATTTTAAATGTCCATATTAGTACTTTTTGTTGTCCCAAATTAAATGTCCATTTTTTTTAACGGCCAACGAATCAATTTTCGAACACTCTCGGGCACCCTTTTGGCGAGTCAGGTACTCGAGAGTACCCGGGCCACCAATTGCCACCAATTCCCGGGAAAACCCGACCACTCACCCCCCGAAGGCACGGCAGTGAGATAATCGGTAAAACCGGTCGGTATCAGGACTCGAACCCAAGCCAATGGCCGGGTCATCCCTCATTTCCCCTCCACCAATGTCCTCCAAATGTAGCTAGTGGAAATTGAACCCAAGCCTCCCATAGGAAACTTTAGACCCTCAACCAGCTAGGCTATAAGTGTTGGACAATCAAATATTTTAAAGCAATTTTTAGCTTTGCTCATAAAATACAAAAGACAATCATATATTTAAAATAATAACTAGAGAATATTATTGTCATTTTACAACATATAAACAAAGATTTATTAATATGTGTGTTTGTGGGTCAAATGACATCTAAGATGGGATAGAGGGAGTAGCATTTACACGCCAGTCAACATAGTTTGATATTTTCATTTACTGATATAAAAAATATCTAATAATTTCTTTTTATGAAAATACGATTTTGCGCTTATTAGGATATAATATTGTGTATTACGTTGTTTGATAAGTGTTGTAATGTTATAAAATTAATCAAAAAGTTATGTTTAAAAACATATGCTTTTCACGTTTGAAAAAAATCGGTGTATTATATTAATAGAATGAAATATAATGTAATTTGTTAACATATACAATCGTTAAGATATGTATTTAAAAAAAATGAACATTGACGTGACAGTTATAGCTTGTTAAAGTAATTTTTAAAATATTTTTTTTCTAATGGGAATTAACATTCATTTTTTAATACCACCTACTTTTGTATTATTATTTACTATCCAACCAGATCAAGTATTTAAATATTTTAATGTCCATAATTAAGAAAGGAAAAGCAAAAAACAAATAGTTTAAATGAATGACACATATTCAAACTTATATTGGTTTATTATATATAATAACTAGTTTATTCTCTGAGAGCGTCCCGAGTTAGACAAATTTAATATAAAGTGACAAAATGCGTGTACTACAAAATAATAGGCCGTTTTTTTAGATTTTTTTTTGTAAAGGTTCCAACACTAGTCTATGTACAATTGTCACTTTCTTAATACACTTTAAAGTTGCGATGTGAACCCGAAAAAAAAAATCAGATTGGTATCAAAGGATATGTCATGATGATGATGATGGTATGTGAATCTGATGTGTAAAGTGAACATATGTTAATGATTGACATAGTTGTTCAATTTTCACTGAATAAAACAATCAATAGTTTGGCGTAACATGTGTTAGTCGAAAATTTATTTATTTTTTTTTTAAAAAAAGTGCTCGGCGATGTTTTGATTTTTTTTTTGCCCAAAATACTTAAAATCATGTATATTACATGCCCTAATTTTTTCAAAAAAAAAAAAAAAATAGGAAGTCAGAGTTTTCACTATAAAAGTGGGTTTCCACATTATCCTTACTCTATATATATATATATATATATATATATATATATATATATATATATATATATATATATATATATAACATCCTAAACAACAGTATACTTTTAAGGTTTTACATTTTGACAAGTAAGGTTTTCCACCTTTGGTTTTTTTTTCGAGTAATCACAATAATTTAATTGCTTTCCACCGCCATAATTTCTTTCTTGATAGCTAATTCAAGACATGCTGAGGAACAGCAGCATAAGGGCATTTCACTGAATTTCAATTTCCTTTGTACAACAGTCCATAAAGTTTCAAGGTCTTTAAGTATGAACAAGGGGTGTATGAGTGCACGTATCGTAATGATTCGGACTAATATCAATGGAACTCCCGCCGCGAAGCGCGAGGGAGTTCCTCTGGTTTCAATTATAATTATATGATAGTATTCAAAATATTTAATAACGATTTTAAATATAAATACTTTAGAAAATATTTTGATTTTTTTGTTATGGGTTTTACATGGTCTATATTTATAAATGTATTACTATCCAGTTCTTGAATTCAGTTCAACCGATCCAATCCAACGGTTAGACCGGTAAATCAGTTGAGCAACCGGTTTGATGTCTAGTGCAGTTCTAAAAATATTGGATTTTACAACACACAAAGGACACCCATTGACTCACCCGATATTATTGTGATAGTCTACACCGTGGCAGTACTCAAACCGACCAAACTGATTCATACCAATTTTCAATTGATGGAAATCACATGTTGGTATTTTTTTTTATCGCAACACGATCTTATATATTTATTTTTTCTCTTTCGTCGGCTATAACAAGCGTCAGTCCTGTAACAAAACGAAATAATACTGATCACATTTCTTGTCGTGTAGCGTGAAGATATCTTCGTACTAACGCACGGGTTTTGAAGCCACTAGTTATTAGTCATTTCTAGAAAAAAAATTTGTAAATCTTCGTACTTTTATGCTTTTCAAGTAAAAATAATCTATATAGTTAGCTTTTTTTAATTAAAAAGGTAAAATAAATCTTGAAAATACATATAAATGTATAATATCAGTTTTATTTCTTTTCTTACGTGGCTCTTTCAAGTCAAGCTTGATCGAACCAAAGGCTGAACAAGTGAAATAATTACTGGTATTAGATTCTTTCTTTTCTTTTCTTTTTTTTTTTTTTTTTTTTTTTTTTTTTTTTTTTTTTTGAAAAAAGAGAGAAATTATTCCATATTAATTGCTCATATAAAGGTTGCATGGAAGAGGGTGGCTAAAATCATTGTAGAATAATACTCCGTATGTTTAAAGGTCATTTACCCATCCAAAGATGGAAAAATAAAAGGTTAAAGGTTCAAGGAATTAAAGGAGGTTGCTCTCATAGCAAGTAATGTCATTTTCTAAAAATGAAATTGAAGTGTCTAATTGGCATATATATATTTGATAGGCTATTGGTGTGTATATATATATATATATATATATATATATATATATATATATATATGGTCAAGATCGTGTACAAAGTGTTTTTTTGTGAGAAGGATTAAAAATTGATACTTAGGCATCATTTTTTGAACTTAGTCGTGATGTTTTGGATTGTTTTGCCTATAAAAACACCAAACATAACAATTAAAAACCGAAAACAAATGTATTTTAGGCTTAAAACTTAAAACACAATGCTAAGAACATTAGCAGTGTGTTTTAAGCGTTAAGTAGTGTGTTTTAGCTGTTTTTTAAATTTAATGACTATAATACATTGTATTGTGTTTTAGATTGTTGTGTTTGGTGTTTTTCAAGTTAAAACAACCTAAAACATCATTCCTAAATCCAAAAAATGATGTATATATGTCAATTCTTAGTCCTGCTCACACTTCTCACGAAATATGTCCTTTGTACAGGATCCTAAACCTATATATATATATATATATATATATATATATATATATATATATATAATATGCGTGTTTTAAATATTATTTATCTCCAAAAGTTTTGTATTATTTTGATAACACACTAAGGGGCTGTTTGGTAAGCCTCTTAATGAGGCTCTGAACCATTCAGTACTGAATGATTCAGTATTCAGCGCGTTTGTTTCAGCTTCTGAATGGAATGGTTAAGTCTGAATCATTAAGATTTGAGATGTTGCTGAACCATTAAGCACTGAATCATTAAGCACTGAACTAGGCTGAACCTTAATGAGACTCTCCTACCAATGTGGGACAAGAATACTAACCATTAAGAGACCCAACTTAATGATTCAGCGCTTAACCATTCAGACCTCTTAATAATTCAGCACTTAATCGACCAAACAGCCCCTAAATATTTTTTTAATAAATTTAGTATTGAATTTTAAAAAATGAATAAATGTATGCATTTAGATTTTTATAATATATAGTATTACAAATTATTTGAGAAAAAATAAAGTATAGTTAGGGATATTTAAAAATAGTAATAATTTTAGAAGATGAATTAATTTTCACCTATTCTGAATTCGCACTTTATAATGGCAAACATATAATTTATACAAACACTATCGAAGATCTAGTAGTTGTACAAAGCCTTTTCCAAAACCGACAAGTTATGTAAAAGTCTCCACATTCTATATCACAACTGTATTTGAAAACTACTTAATTATTTGTTAACACATTGGTTTGAAATAAAAGAATATATACGGGGTTCATTCACTCATTGTAAACGGTGTTGAAATATGCTTTCTTTATGCATGAGGTTACAATGATTTTGTTTGTAATTTTCCTAGCAGAATTTCAAAAGGGGCTTGAAGGATTATTGACAAGCTTCATGGGATTTGAGACATTTCTTGGGCCCACAACCCCAAAAGCTCAAACATGGGTGAGATGGTTTTCACCACGAGACATGTGCAACAAAGACATCTTGATCATTTGGTAATTAGTTAGTTTCATAGTTTGTATATATGAATAACGTTTGTGACTTTTGCTCATTATTCAATAGAACGTCGAAGTGCTACCCGTGTGTGATTTGATTTGTGTGTGTGTTTATTTTCCTATCTTTCTAACATCTCTATCACGTCTAATAACTAACCCGATCATTGATTCCGCTTTTGATCCGGATACGTGCATAGTATCATCAAGTTTCTTGTTAATCGATAAATCCTGATCCTACAATTATATATTGTAACAATTTGATTTATCATTTATTGATTTTTAAGTTAGTTTGTTTTTATGTCGTTACTTAATCTAGAATTTGAATATTAAGATAGATGATATTTTTATAATTATTAGCTTTATTGTTGATTAGATTAGCTTTTTCAATATCATTTTCATTGTAACGTCTTTATAAAAAAGATATGGTTACCTACTTACCTAATACAATTTTCCAAAGAACACAATAATAGAATAGTCATGTAAATATTGTAAATCACTTGAGATTGTTGTGAACTTATGCAGCATAATCAGCCAACCGTGAACAGTACGAAACTGTCCATGCCGGTGAATAATAATGCATCCTGGCTGAACCAAAAACAGACCAACAGGCTGCAATATGTTCTATGACAACCTTTAAATAGACTACTCTTTTGGATGGATATAAATCAAAATATTATTCTATTTAAAAGGTGTAGATATCTCCAGTGTCGAAGCTTGGTTTCGGAATCGTTGGGAGCCGAACTCAATTTTTTTCGATTGATAGTGGAAAATCGGCGGGGGCCGGACTCAACCCGGACTCAATTTACCTATGAAAATCGAAATTTCCACTACTGCACCAAAAAACAGGGGGGCCAGGGCCACCCCTGGCCCCAACAATACTTCGCCTCTGGATATCTCATAAACGTTATTAACTTATTTTGTTTATACAAAGAGATGTTAAGTGTGCCCAAATAGTATGAGAAAACGTTATGTGTAAACCAACAAATGAATATTATACGGATTATGTGTGCTGATAGTGATAATAGCATTTTAGTCAATTGTGATTATTTTATAACACATTCATGGTTTAATTAGATCGAGAGTTTTTATATGGGTCTCTCTGAAATTAGCATATTTGTTTCTAAAACCAGTGGTAAGGTTTGACAGCTTCTCCCCCTTCCAAAACTTTACCAAAAACGTTGCTATTTATTTAGACAGAAGGGAGTGGGGGCGGGAGGGTGGGCGGGAAGGTGATGTGGAGGCGGGAACACCACCCCTAGAGGGCGTGGAAGAGGGGGCGGGAGGGTGAGGCGGGGAGGGAAGGAGGGGCGGGGGTGTGTGGGGGGGGGGGGGATGATAGGTGAATGTTGATTGGTTCTTTTTTTTTTTAATTCTCACACACATTAATAATAATAATAATAATAATAATAATATTAATAATAATAATAATAATATTCCTTCCCCCCCCCCCCCTCTTCCCTCCCTTCCGCTCCCCACAATTCCCCCCTATATAGGTCTCACAAGTGCCACATAGCGCTTCACCCCCCTCTTTCCCGCCCTCCACTCCCTATAGTCTTATAAGATTTTACTGGGCATGTTGTTATTGTTAGGATAACCATATACTATAACAATTTACGTCGAAGCTTATAAACAGTACAACAATTGGCCAGATTTTGAATCTTATTTCAGTATTGTTATTATTCCTTTTTTGCCTAGCAGATAGAGAGGCCCAGAGAATCAGTTAGAGAAAGAAGAAGAGGAAGAGGTAGACGAAGACGAGGAGGAGGCTGACCACCCGTTTGGGTGATCATCTTTGTCTTATGCCCCCCTGTTCCAACAGCGACGGGTGCGATTGATACTAGAGGTTTACTATTTTACGTGATTATTCAAATTCCCTATTAATTAGTGTGTAATATATGTATTTTTTTATGATCATAAGACTTAAAGGCATACATGTACTGTATTTTTAATTGAATTCTCAATGGGTGTGAGGTTTGGGTTCAATTGGTAAAAAGTCATTAGAGTTAACTTGTTGCTCCTTTTGAGGTCAAGGATTCGAGCTCAATCGAAGGTGAATTTGATGTAATTTAAGCAGTTAAAAAAAGAGAGAATTTTCACTGCTCATTAATGAAATAATGTTTTTTTTATAGATTTGATGTATTGAGGTGTATATTTATTTTAGAAATTACTACAAAACAATATGAGGAAGGAAAAAAAAAAAGTCCTGAAATTAGCAAGTGAATTATGACACTTAAAATCTTCGCAACTGTAGCGATAAAAATTAAAAACCAGATCACTTGCAAAACATTGCTAATTTTGTGACACCTATGAATTGGTCGTAAGTTCAATAACACTACAAATCGAAAAACAAACACTATACAACAGAGGTCCTTTAAGGGACATAAATATTCTTCTTAAATCTCCCAATGACAATAGTAACCACTCTTTATCCCCCGTGGAAAACATGGCATGGGTAAAATTTTACCGAAAATTAACTGCAATCTACGTATCATCGACAGAGAGTATCACTGGCAATGTGTCTGGCGATGTCGAACTAAGGTAATTTTATCAGCAAATTACCGAAGGCCCTGATGGATTACCATTTACCAACCATATTATCACCGAAGGATTGGCGTTGGTTTGTTTAGACATTCCATAAGCAGTTTTGATATTTATAAAAAACGATAATTTTAAGATTGATTATTTTTTTCAAATAAAAATATAAAACAAATAAGAAAATAAAAAGTACAAAAGTTACAATGATTTTTGTGAAATAAATACATAATAATGACAAACAATTTAGCTAGAAGAAGTATGAAAGAGTCGATATTAGACTATGTGTTGTGGCTAAAGGTGAGCCAACACTTTATCGAATAATATTGTGTCACGTAGGCGTTGATGTGACACTGGCTCACGCAGTGGCGAAGCTTGGTTTCGGAATTGGTGGGGGCCGGACTCAATTTTTTTCGATCGGTAGTGGCAAATCGGTGGGGGCCGAACTCAACCCGGACTCAATTTACCTATGAAAATCGCAAATTTATACCACTGCGCCAGAAAACAGGGGGGCCAGGGCCACCCCTGGCCCTTCTTATCCTTCGTCCCTGGGCTCACGACTGCGGGCTGTAGCTTGATCCCGTTGTGGGTCAAGGTGAGCGGGTATTTTTTTTACCAAATAAATTAAACATTAACCAAACATTTCTAAAAAACATAACATTAAATAAAAAAAAATACATTGCATTAAAAAAGGTTACACTAATAAAAAAAAAATTACACTAAAAAAATCATTACATTTAAAAAAAAAAAAACTAACGTAATGTTGAGGTTGAGCGTAACATTTGTCACGCCGAAACGTGGTGAAAGTCATGTCTAACCTCCGAAAGGTACTCCATGTGCGTAAAGGCGAGGAGCACATATTCTTTTTCCACGGATTGATCTTTGTTCGCCTTTTTGTAGGCGATTTCAAAGTTTTTACACTTCGCCTTCAAATCCGTGTACTTGTAAGAGATGGAGTCACAAATACGGTTGGTACCCCCGACAAGGGTACGAAACTCCTCTAGGACCTTGTGCCAATGCGGTCCGCGGCTACGAGACCCCCGGCTTGTTGAAGCAGCGTCACCATGCACTTGGTTATAAGCGATGATCAACGTTAGTTCTTCCTCTTTGATCCATTGCACCATGATTAAATGTTGATTTTGAAGATGAGGGTTGGGGTTCAAAGAATTTGGTGAAGAAAGGTGATGGTTTTGTGAAGAACAAGAAGAAGGAGTTAATTTATATAGGTAATTTTTTTAGTTGGGTAATAAATAAAAATAGGTAAAAAAATTTTTTTTTTTTTTAAATTCAAACCTTTGGAGCCCGCTAACGGACATGAGAGTGCTCGCCTGTAATCGCTCACGACAGCTGTCACGCGGGCCTGTTACCGTGTTCGCTAGCCACGTGGATCAAGTTGTGGCTCGCGATAGCTAGCTCGCGGGCCACAACACACAATTTTACTGTATTAGTACTTATGTTGGACACGATCCAATTTTAGGATATATTCAATAGAAGAGCATTTGCTCATTTATAGAGACGTTAGCAGTATAACGATTTAAATTTGAACAATATCATTATCGGGTTTAAACAATCACGGTGTCAAAAATACAATGTATTTCACAATATCAGAAACCTTATCAACTAAGAACAACAAAACATTATGTCCAAAAATCTCATACAATATCTTAACAGGGTCAATGATCCATCATAAATTAGTAAATTACCCTCAAATGATCTACTCAGTAAATATTCTTCAATGGAAATCATTTTTGCAGGGTGTAGGTTGTGTGTTGTTGAGCTGTCGATAATCATTAAACGATTAAGGAAAGACTGTGGGATATATCCATGATTCGTTGGAGAACACTAACAGATCACGGCAACTGGTGATATGGTGTCTGTGATAGTCAGTCTTCTGGTAGTGTTACAAAATTAGCAAGGGTCATGTTATTTGCACAACAATTTTCAAGTTTGCACAAACCTATATGGTCCGTAGAGGGTGTCAAAGCAATTAATACTTTCTGAAAAAGCAAAACTTTATAACCCGTAGAGGCCTCTATAGCCCATAGAGATTAAAGGGATTGTTGTCAGTTTGCATTAAACCCTATATGGTCCGTAGAGGCCTCTATGCTTCCCAATCATTGGTATGTTTCCCAATCATTGGTTTGGTACATATTGGTCGTATAGGGCTATATAGGTCGTAAAGACACAAAGAATATTTTCACCTTGATATTGTGTTGGAATTGATGGGTTGGGTTGGACCTTTATGGCCCATAAAGGACTCTACGACCCGTAGATAAGCCACTTCTACGATCAACAAAGGACCTTTACGACCCTTCCTAAAGCCATTTCTACGACCCATGATGAAGTGGTCGGTGTTCAGATGGGCCATTATTTTTTACAACATAATAATAATAATAATAATAATAATAATAATAATAATAATAATAATAATAATAATAATAATCAAATACAAAGTGTTTTTTTTTGTGATAACTGTGAGAATCAAAGGGGGGGGGGGGAATTTTTATTTTTTAATTTTTTTTTCCCATATGCTTAAACATACTTTCTAGATGAATAACACAAAAAAAAAAAATTAGTGTAATTATGTCATTAAAGTTAATACATTTGTTTACACTAAAGTAATTACGTAATTACTCTACACCAAAATTTATTTATGTTTTGTTTTTTTAGATTTCAATACTATAATATATGTTTAACAATATGGGAAAAAATATTCGAAAAAAAATACCATCCTTTGTTCTCACAGTTCTCATAAAAAAAAAAAAAAAAAAAAAAAAAAAAAAAAAAAAAAAAAAAACACACTTTGTACAGGATCTTTACTAATAATAATAATATTGTATTACTTAGGGAGGTTTTACAATATGAGTATTAATATTACGGACCATAAGACCATGTGTGGTGAAGGGGGAAAAACTTAAGGCCCCTGTTTCTGATTGGTCCACGTGGCAGCTGAGTCAGCATGGGGCTTGAAGTGAAAATGAGGTGTAGTGGTATTGGAAAAAAGATATGGCCTCTATTTCTGATTGGTGTTTACTTTATTATTTTTTTAAACTATTTAACTAAAATGAAAAAAAAAACAAATGTTATTAAAAAATTACAAATAATATTAAAACACACGACTAATATAAATTTAAAAATTACAAAATTCTAAATTACTTATTTAAACACTACATAATCCTAAACTAATTAAAACATTACATAATTAATCCTAAATGGGGAAGTTCCAAGGATGATGAGTGGACACTGGTTGAGTAGGTGTAGGAGAAGAGAACACTGGTTGAGTAGGAGGAGTAGAAGGGAACAGTGGTTGAGGAGGAGGAGTAGAAGAAAACACTTGTTGAGGAGGATGAGGAGGAGGATAAGAGAACACTTGTTGAGTAGGTGGATGAGAAGAGAACACTGGTAGACGACGTCTCCGGCAAGAGTATCGCTTGAGATTGGACGGTTCGGCAAGATCGTTTGGATATCCACCACCCATAACTGGTTTGTAGTTGGGTTTGTAGTGTAGTTTTTAAAAAAATTGTGTTGTAGTGTGTTTGTTTGTGTAGTTTCTATATGTTTGTGTAGTTTATATATATATATATATATATATAGTAAAAAAAATTAATCGTTGAAATTAAAAAAAAACGTTCAAATGTTCGAATGGGACACGTGGCACAATTTGATTTGTGGTTCATTTTCTTGCACAGTGCTATAAATATAACGCCACCACATTTTTTTTTTAACATCCCCCCACCCCCCGCCCGTAGCGGTGTGGGGGCGCTATGTTTGCACATCACACCCAGAACACGCCCCATTACACCTGGTCTAAAGACCCAACCCAACACATCCATTCCAACACAATACCAAGCTGAAAATATTCTTTGTGTCTATACGACCCATATGTACCCAACCCATGATTGGGAAACAATATACGACCTGTATAGGGCTATACGGGTCGCACAGAGCCCTCTACGACCCATGTAGCCCTATATGACTCGTATATGGTTGTATAGATTATATGTTCGGGTCGGTGATTCGATTCGGGTCGAGTCGAATCAAACGTTAAATACAATAATATCAAGGTTCTAAGCATTGTGTAACAAAAATTGAAGAAAGACACTAAAACATTAAAAAAGAGACAGAGCGAGGGTACCTGGATTAAGAATTACAGTTCAACCCGTCAACCCTTGATATAAGCCAGTCTTACTTTCTCCCTTATATTAACCGGATATTTCCACATTTCAAGTCGTTTATGGGATCTCTTTCTAAACTACTAACATTCACTTCATTCATGTTTGCTTGTGGATTTTGAGGAATGGCATGCCCTTGTTGATTGTTTTGATCCGGTTCATTAATCGGTTCGCTTGTTGAAGCTTTTTGAAGTTTACTCATATTTTCATTATCCATTCCATCTACTTGTTCTTCATTCGCTCTTTTGAAAAAAAGATGTTATGGTTGTTTTATTCTTCCCCATATTATAATCTAATAACATAAACATTAAATCAAGTCATAATTATTTTCAACCCTAATTCTTAAACAATATAATAACTTGACACAAAAGATTGAATAATAAACAAATAAATAAAAAAAACACCATCGTCTAAATCAGTGCCAACGTCCAACAATTATAAGAATATGAAAGCTAAAGAGAAAATGATAGATATAATTATCTTGTGGCATTTGGATGGTGGCACAAACAACAATATACCCCCATTTGTAAATATTATATTAGGTTAGTTTAATCAACATTCATCAACACAACAAGACAACAATCTATGATTCTATCATTTATTTACTATCCGCCAAAAAAATATACAATTAATAAATTAGTAAAGTAGATGTACTTTGATTCTTTGAATGAAGATGAAAGTATGAAACTATCAACTATGCGTAGGGGTTGAGAAGTGAGATCGAAAGACAGCAGATGGTTTAGAGTTTTACTTAGGTTAAAGGTTTTAATTGGGCTTTTCCAAAACAAAAAAATGAGCAAAATCAAACAATTGGGTTGTACCTCTCAAAATGGTCCCAAAAGAAAATAAAAACAAAGAAAAGCGATAAACTCGGTAAAACAACCAATATTTGGGAATCTTGTATCGTCCGATATATCTTAGTTTTTTGTTTATATAATATACTATTTTTTTTTAAAAAAAACGGGGGTCCGAAACCATATATACCTAAAAAATTCTATACAAATACTATATAATCGAAACTTTTGATCGAAAATTCGGAGGGAGTGAGTCGGCCGCCCCCTCACGCCCCTTGAAACCTGCGTACCTGCGTGGGTGGCGAAATGGTTTGGGATTGGAGCTAAGAGCCAATGCAATAACTTGTTGAGGTCACACATGATAAGATTGGGAAAAAAGATTAAATGAGGAAGTACCGCAAAAGATATATTTGTGAATTGTGTAGTACCTATTTTACCAAAAATATACAAACGCACATTCATATATAACAACCTAGCTTCCATAACTACTAGCGTGGGGAACAATCAAATAGTGCTCTTGTCATGGGCTCATGGTATGTGACATGTAAGCCGTTTTTGCCTTTTATTTTATTAGAATTACATTGATATTCAAGTTTAGAGTGTTGCTGGACTCTTGTTCGTTACAAAAGTCATGCATGAACCAGAGATTTTACTACGGTTGGTCGTTTGACGGTTTATGTAACTATATTCCCTGTAATTGGTGACGTATCACGGTATCGGGCACTAATGTTCTCTGCGTCTGTAGGTGGTCTTTTGTCTATAAGTGTATTTCGGTGGCGGGGCTTTATTGGACATTAAAAAAATGTGATGCATGGTTCTTTCTAGCACAACTGACTAACTAATATTTAGTAAAGTCTTTCAATTTATGAACCATCTATTCAAATTTTATGTACAACAATGAAAGAATAACAGAACTGAAGACATTTGATGGTTATCATTTAATGCTCGGCACTCTCTTGTATCGACTAATTTCTTCAAGTCGGCATTACTACTCGGCAATTTGGCAAGTACCCCGGTCAAGTCGAGCTTGTACTCGCCACTCGGTCAAGTTGGGTGAGTACTCGTTCAACCAAGAATGATGGTTGAATATCACTATACTACAAAGAATACCATTTTGCGACTTTATTTTAGTTCTTTTAAAACCAATTTTTCTACGGATCTAGCGACCAGACTTGGTTTCTTTTATTTCATTTAAAAAAAGTGTGTTCATGTTTAATTTTTTTTATGATTCTTATTAATATAATTGCCACCAGATCATACTCGCTAGCGAGGTTTGCGACAATTTACTCTGGTCGCTATATGTTTGCAGTCGTTTTTAAGCAATTTAAATTCTATTTTCCTTTTTCTTTCCTTTTTTCAAATTTGCAACCGAATTCGCGCCCAAAACATTTTCAGTAGTTACATTTTCAATCGTGTTTGCGATCGATTTAACTTTTGTTTAACGCTTATTAATTTTTAAAGTTTGGCAATTGTACTTGTGACCAAAACAATTTCGGTCGTTATATTTGAGACCAAATTAAGTTGTATTTTTTATGATAATATATGTAGTTTTACTATATTAGGGACCAATACGTTTGCGGCCAAATTAATAAAGTCTTTATTTTATTTTTTGGTTATTTTATAAATAAATTAAGCGACTGTATTATGTTCCTAAACACTTCTGGTCTATATTTGCGACCGTTTTATGACTGAATTAAATGGTCGCTAATTTTGAAGTCGAATTTTTTTGGGTCGCTATGTTTACTACTGAAATTAATTAGTCGCTAATTTTGCGACTTGTATTGTTGTGGTCGCTATATTAATTTGCAACTATCTTACGACCAAAAAAATATGGTCACTAATTTTGCAACTGATTTCCCTTTCGTAGACATTTTACACCTAGTTAGCGAAGAAATGTAACGAGAGTTAGGGATAAAGATCATACAAGCAAGGTTGCAAAAATTCCGATTAATCGCTAGTCCTCACTTTACTGATTAATTTTGGGCTAATCACTCAATTAATCGGTGTCGCGATTAATCACCGATTAGTTGGACCAAATTGGCCCTAGTCGTACTAAAAAACTCAAAATTAGGTAAAAAAATGAATTCGAACGGATCAAATAAAACAAGTTCTTACCTCAAAGTTGGATGGTAATTCATGATTTAGAAGTAAAATCAATGAAACTCCATGAACCCTAGTTACGCCTGATGGTTCCTTACGATGAAGGAAGGAATGGGGAGGAAAAAAACGGGATATGGTGAACGATAGAGGTGATTAGGGTTATTTAAGTTTAGGTATTTTCATATTTAACCCTCGTCCATATTCCCTAGTTTATATTTGGCCTCTAAACTTCTAAATTTATACATATAAGGTATAAATTTAGCATTATATATGTATAAATTTGGAAAAAATATATAAAAATCCAATCCGATTAATCCCGATTAATCATGATTAATCCCGATTAATCCCTAGTCGGTACCCCACCGGTCGACTAGCGCCTAGCGAGTTCTACAACACTGCATACAAGTGCAAAATTGTATACATCTGGGACCATCCGTATTAACTTGAGGCATTTATACAATAAGTGCATACCACCAAAACCATCCGTGTAAAACCTCTCTCCCACTCTAACTTAATGAAGGTAGTAAAAGGATGAAGTTGTCTTCTTTACATTAACAATTAAGTTGATTATGAAAAATAAAATTATTAGTGGCTATCCATGTTTCTAGCTCCTTTATAAATTATTAGTGACTATCCATGTTCCTAATTCCTTAATCTCATTTATGTCTAAACCTTCTATTATAGCCTTATAAATAGTAGCCATGGTGTTGGTATTATATACATCTCAATTAAACAACTCTCTCATTCCTTATTCTCTTTATAATCTTTGGTTTGTTAGTAGGCATTGTCGCCGACTTCTTTCTTCCATTTGTACCTTTATGAGTTCTTATTCTTACTGATATCTTATGGCTTCATTCTACCATGAAAACAATTAATGAACCATTTTTCTTTTGTTTCTGCAGATTCATAAAGAATTTTGTGTACGAGAATATTGCGGATAACCGTTATTTTGTATTTGGTCGTTCAAAATTTTTTGAAATATAGGGTACTGATCTTAAGGTAACCTTTTGTTCACCATTAAAACAATATTCTTGCAAACATTATGTGTTTACGCCCCCAACCAATCCATACTTTGTTGTTTTTATAATCTTTTATACAGCTAATATCTAGGGTTGTAATTTTATATTTAGGATGTTCATAGAAAAGAAATCGAATAATATAATGATGCATGAAGCTATCGTAGTCGCTCATAAAATTGATAGGTAAGGTACAAAAAATTGATAGATAAGTAGAGTGAGATGGTCTTGTATGTTTGGGTTTGACAAGCATGAGAAACATGAGCATATTATGGCTTTATTCATGGGTTAAAGTATAGAAAAACTTAGGGTTGTCATAAAAAAATGTTTTCTCAATTAAAAACCACAAAATATCCATATGATCTGAATACAATATATAACATCTTACGATTATATAGTGGTATACACAACTGAGTTGTTGGTTGACAAAAGACACTCATTTATTACATGTCATAAATTGTGGACAACAACTTGCATATGGACCGATTAATCAATGTCATATATTTTTAATTATTTAAACCGACGATGTTATTTGACTTATTACAATAAAATGAGAAATAAACATGTCATAGAATGAGGGAAGCTTACCACGTACTTGTAGAGTAAAACAATGAATTAACTATGCTTATGTTTCGTAAACATGAGAGTTAAAATAAAAAATGTAAAAAATAGAATGAAAATAAATACTTAACAATCGAGCCTATAGTTTAAGTTGAATAATTTTGAACCTAAACAATGTCTATAAATTGAGACATAAACATAGCATGGAATGATGAAAGCTTACTACATATTTGTAGAGTAAAACAATAAATGAACTAGGTTTATTTTTTATAAACATGAGAGTTAAAATAAAAAATGCAAAAAATAGATCAAAAATACATTCGTAATAATCGAGCTGGTAGTTTAAGTTGAATAATTAAAATTTTCCCCTTAACCGATGTGGACAATACTTGTACATACATGACTATAAGAGTTAGACATAGAGAAACCCTAAAATGTTTTTATCTATATCTATAGTATATTATAAAGTATTTAGCAAGGTTACCCACAAAATTTTAAAACAATAATAGAAGATGACAAACTTCCTTTTTTCCAACCTTTACACTACTATATGTTAATCAAAACTTACACGCATATCAAAGCTTGGTCATCGTGCCAAACCTTCATGATGAGTTTATGCTGTCCTTCTTTGTCTCATGTAAGAGGCAACAAGACAATATGACATGTGTCCTACCCTTGTTTGCATTTATCATCATATATTTATTTTTGTTGTTGCTTCGTTTTTATTAATGTTGTGCTCCCGCCGCAACGCGCGAGCACTCCACTAATAATATAATGGAATGGGTATGATATTCAAACCCTTGAAAAGTTTGGAGAAACCTAAAAATCATACTACACATTCATAATTTACATCTTATTACCTGTTTCTACTCTTTTATATAATTTTTTGTTTTTTTTAAACTAAGGTTTTAATCAAATTTGACACTATAATACTATATGTCATTACCCAAAATAGGGATTAAGTATATAGATATATTATTTTTCATGATTTTTGTGAGTGGAATAATGATAAAAGGTAACATAAAAAATGTACAAAAATATGATTTAATTTAATAGGGATAGATATGAAAAATGAAATGTATGAGATTTTATTAAGGATAAATATCAAGGATGAATGTGAGTTTTATCCAAATTAAATGAATGAGGATATTGAAGCTGTAGAGGTATGGTGCTTGATCCAACATATCGTCTTTATAATGTGAATGCTCATCCCTCTTGTTATAATTCTATTGCACATTCTCGTAGTTCCCAAATCTTCATCCAAACACACATTTCCTTTCAACTTAAAAAGCAAAGCAAACGCTACTTTAACGAAACAAACCTTATTTTAGTTTAGTAGCATTGGTGAAGTCCCAATAATCAAATGATGAGTCATTATGGTAGAGGGAATATTGTTAATCTTGTCAAACTCATCACAACCCCTCTCTTCTTTACATCAGCGACACATCAGCCGGCCTTTTCAACTACTTTTTTTTACTTGTCACAACATGCCATTGCTTACCAAATCACGGGAAATGTTACACGATTCGTACGCTTCACACGCCACAACCAATTTTTAAATTTCAATAAGAAATAAATACTAATAACTCAAAATACCTATATATTTATTATAAAATAATATTTTTAATTGAAAATAAATTAATAATATGTAATTAATTATATATAAATAAAAAAAATTCAAAGTTCAAGATAATATTAATTAATAAAATAAGTCAAACTACAACGATAAATTAAAATACTACATCATTAAATTTAAAAGTCGTAATGTCGTCCCCAACGCTCCACCACCTCCTCTTTTTTGTTCAAGCATCAATTAATTTCCAATTAAACACCTGTCAAGTAATTATGTGGTTCAAGAAAACGCTACAAATCCTTCTTCTTTTCTTGTCGCATCTTCAATTGAGCATCTCTATTCCATTGTTCCTTTTGTTCTTCCAATGCCTCGGCAAACTTTTGTAGGACTTGAGGTTTTGCTTGATGTAACTTTTTCTTCATACGTAACTTTTCTTCACAAAACCTCCAATGTTCTCACCATCTTCATTGATCGCCTTGTTCATGTTTGCCACCATTCTCATTAGTTCTTGCATGTCACTTGATGCTGGTGTAGATGTCGCTTTCCTCACCTTTTATTTTGGTTTCGAAGCACCAAGTACATCATCTTTTATTGGATCGTCTTATGACCCATCACCAATAATGCTTCAAAATTACTTCTAGATGACCTCGTATAAATGTTTGCCTATGAGGTTTTACTTCTTTTGGCATTTATTAAAACTCATAACCCATCGGTTCAATCCAATACATTTTTGTTCATTTTGTAGAATTCTCCAACTGCAAGATGTGTAAAGGCTTTCTTTTGTTTCCCTCCTTTTCCCTTGGGACCTTGAAACTCTCGTAACGACTCAACCAAAACATATTCGTCTAATTCCCCACTTTTTCAGCCAAGATCTCTCCTATTGTATAGCCCACAAAACCTTGTAACATTTTGGTTCATTGTTTTACATTTTGATTAGAGTTCATGAACAGTGTAATCGGTTGCTCCAACTTGTGACACCCCAGGAAAATCCCACATCGGTCGTGGCCAGGAGAGATCCTTGGTTCATAAGTAATGTCTTGCCTCTTAAATCACCAACGCGTTTTGGGGCTTAATGTTAGTGGATGAGAGGAGAACTCCATAGTTAAGCGTGCTCAGGTGGGAGAAATTCCAGGATGGGTGACCTCCTGGGAAGTCTTCACCGGGCAACCAAAAACAAATCCGTGAGCTCTGGATGGGCAAAGCGGACAATATTGGTGGTGAGAGAGGCGGGGTGTTACAGATGGTATCAGAGCCACTCCTGTGCCGTTCGGGATGGTGGGTGCATACCTCATCAGGGACGATAAGACTCTAACCTCATCAGGGACGATGAGACTCTAACAGGGGGTGAATGTGACACCCCAGGAAAATCCCACATCGGCCGTGGCCAGGAGAGATCCTTGGTTCATAAGTAATGTCTTGCCTCCTAAATCACCAACGTGTTTTGGGGCTTAATGTTAGTGGATGAGAGGAGAACTCCACAATTAATCGTGCTCAGGTGGGAGAAATTCCAGGATGGGTGACCTCCTGGGAAGTCTTCACCGGGCAACCAAAAACAAATCCGTGAGCTCTGGATGGGCAAAGCGGACAATATTGATGGTGAGAGAGGCGGGGTGTTACACAACTAAACCATTAAAATGAGCCAAAACCTTCTTCCAAAACAAATCTAACCGTTGTTGATTCCCGTGAATTTGGATCACACAACATCGCCATTTCCTCGCGTTCGGTCCACTTCTATGGTCTAGCTTTACTTCATCATCATCATACTCAGTTAATCCCACCAATAGCAAAGCTAAGGTAGGGTCTGAGAAGGGTAAGATGTAGACAACCTTACCTTTACCCCGTGGGAATAGAGAGGCTGCTTCTAGTGAGACCCTCGGCTCGATAGTGGTTTTGTATCAAGCCTTGGACATAAGACACATAACAGTTAGCAATCGGGACAAGCCCGATTGGTGCATGTAACCCCTTGTCTTTTGGCTATCAATGCCACCACATGATGCATGATTAACCATCTGTCGTTTTAACGTTATTTTTACGAAATTAGTAAAATAATGTTAAAATTAGTGCAACTTTACTTTTGCTCCCCGATGACCACACATATATACATTATATGTGTACAGCCGTAAATGGGACTTTATGGTCTAGCTTTACTTATGCTCCCTAATTAAATATCAAAGTAATAAAAATAACAAACTAAATACATAAAATACTTTAATATCATATAAAAATAACAAACTAATAAATTAAACACAAACTATAAATAAAATGGTAACATCTTAAAAATAAATAAACTTATACCTTTTGCTATTTATTCGTCAACTCATGCTCTTTGGAGTCCACTTCAAACTCTTGTGTTCTGTTGGATTTTTGTTGATTTGAATTGGGTTTCTTTCCTTTTCGTTTATCCATGGCTTGAAAGATAAATATTCTGTAATGAAAAACATATGAAAAACTTTGGAATGTTTCAAAATATGACATATGATTAAATGAAATGGGTTTTGGTTTAAATAATGAAATTTTCTTTCTTTTTTTTTTAAATTGCAACGGCTATATGGGGTGCCCACTTTCCCACGGTTCCTTCCGCACTTAACTAGCATCTCCCATCGATCGAAACCCACCGATTCAAAGCCACCGCTCCCCAAGGAATGGCCACGCCAACCCATTGCACTCTCCGCTACTCACCGAACCCACTCCGTTTTGTATAACAGACCAGTTGTTTTGAATAGGATTTAATTCAGACTCCATATTTTCAAGTTGTGTCTTTAAATATATAACATTTATAAGTCGTATGTTACCTTGTTTTCATTGGCGGAGGTATATTGTTTGGGACGTAGTCCTGGGATAGCAGTCTTTTTTCAGTTGTATATATGTATATATACATAGTTTTTTGAGTGACATCAATGTTTTTTTATGGTGACTACATTGGACCCAACCCAATTCCAGTTAAATGAGCTTCACTCTAATTTTTTAGTAGATAAAAATATAACCTTTTGCAAGCCCACTCCACTATTTAGCCCATTAGGGGGGAAGAGGCACTTATATGATTCACTTTTCACTTAACTGATTTCAACCAATCATGCACTGCCACATCACTTCACTAATACATTTTTTTGGAGGCAGCATTCCACTGATTCTTTTATTTATTTTTATTTAAATTCAAATCTTAATCTTTGTTTTTTTTAATTCACACGGTTTTACCAACAAACGATGAGATTTCTCATAAACCGTCCTACCAACACGGTCAAAAATAATTATGTGCATTAAAATCGGTTTCATCTAACCGTAATATTGAATTTCACATGCAATACGGTTGAGATTTTTTTGTATATAAACCATTATACCACGGTGGTGAAAACACAGTTCAACATCAACAAAACCCACACCTTCAACCTTACTTGACCCGAACCGTTAAACCAATCCACTCGAAAATATTTATGTCCGGTTCTACAAAATTAGAATGTCTAAAATAGTGACATCATTGGAAAAAAATTCTGGATCCGCCACTGCTTGTTTTTGTTCTCTTTGAATTTAAATGTATGCTACATAGGCATCTTTCAGAAGAAAAAAAAAATTGAATAATATTTATATTATGCGTACGCAATTAATTATCATGTGTTATATCACCCATACAAAGTTAGGAGATCATCTTACATATAAACAGTTGATTTGAAATTACTATCATTGGGACAATAAATTAATACCCAATGATATAAGCATTCATGTACTTTAGGTCTATTTACCTTCAATCAAAGGTTGTCGTTTGTAAATAATAAAGAATCAAATTACTATCGATCGAGGTTGGAATGTTTACGCAAGTACTAAAGTTATGACAACTATTCCCATGTGGTGATGTACACTGCTAAACTATACCACATTTAGGCTAACGTTTAATGTGTAAAATCTTTTTTTATTATGTACAAATCACTTATTTTTTTATATGGATTAATATTTTTAAAAGGAGATGATAATATTTATATTAGGTTATTTAAATGCAAGTAAAGGCAATGATAAGCTTATGATTTGAAGCTTTAAGACGTTTTGAAGCTTAAGGCTATGTTTGGTAAAAAGCTTTTATGAGCTTCAAGTTTTAAGCTTTTAAAAAAAAAAAACTCATACTCAATAAAAAGTTTTGTTTGGTTGAAGGAGCTTGAAGCTTTTAGGCTAGGAAAAAAAACTCTATCACTACAAGAAAATCGAGTTTTAGCGGCGACCCGCCTAGGTGTCAACCATTAATTATAAAGCAGATCCAATTATGAGAGCTTTATCGTACTTTTAGCTTTTAGCGGCGACAATTTTTTTGAATATTAGCAACGACTAGTCGCCGCTAAAAGTCGAAAAAAAAATAAACCGCCAAACCCTTCTTCTTTCCCTCCTCCTGCCGCTTTTTCCCTTTCTGCTCTCTCGACACTTTCTCGCTCTCCTCTTTCTCCCTCTCTTCATCTCACCACCACCACCTAAATCCTCCGCTCACCTCCAGACCCCCACCACCACACCACCACCGGACCAGCCACCACCACTGGAACAACACACCACCGGCCACTCCTCCTTTCCCAGACCGTAGGGTGAGTTTTTTTTTTCTTTTTTTTTTGTTTTTTACATGAAGTATGTTTAATTTGTTTTATTTTATAATAATATGAGTTGTAGGAAGCTCCGATCTACCAAACCGGCTAAAGATTCACCGCTAATACCGGTTAGTAGCCACCGCTAATTATTTTTTTTTAGTATTTATGCTTTATATTGTTAGTATATAGGTTTGTATGTGTGTAAATAGGCATGTATTTGTAGTTTATTTGTTGGTAGTTGGCCCATTTGGTATATATTTGTAGTTTATTTGTTGGTAGTTGACCCATTTGGTATATATTTGTAGTTTATTTGTTGGTAGTTGACCCATTTGATATAAATATGTTTATTAAATAGGATATTTGACCCATTTGGTATATATTTGTAGTTTATTTGTTGATAGTTGACCCATTTGGTATAAATATGTTTAGTAAATAAGATATTTGACCCATTTGGTATATATTTATAGTTTATTTGTTGATAGTTGACCCATTTGGTATAAATATGTTTAGTAAATAAGATATTTGACCAATTTGGTATATATTTGTAGTTTAAATGTTGATAGTTGACCCATTTGGTATATGTTTGTAGTTTGACCCATTTGGTGTATGTATGTTTGCTAAATTTTAATATTTGACCCGTTTGATATAAATATGTTTAGTAAATAGGATATTTTACCCATTTGGTATATATTTATAGTTTATTTGTTGATAGTTGACCCATTTGGTATAAATATGTTTAGTAAATAAGATATTTGACCCATTTGATATATTTCTAATTTAAATGTTGATAATTGACCCATTTGGTATATGTTTGTAGTTTGACCCATTTGGTGTAAGTATGTTTGCTAAATGTTAATATTTGACCCGTTTAGTATAAATATGTTTAGTAAATATGATATTTGACCCTTTTGGTATAAATATATTTGTAGGAACAAATTAATGCGATGATGGTGAATCCTCAATTCCAAGCGCAAATGTTCCAAATGTGTAGTCAATTATTCCAATCACAAAACTTTGGAAATCAAGGCGGTAGCGGCAATAATGGCGATCATGACAACGACGAAGGCGAAGATGTTTAGGCGTTTTTGTAAGAATGGTACGATTTATAATATTTATGCTTAAATGTAAATATTGGTATGTTTGTTTTTTTTTTTGTTGGTATGTTTAGACGAATGTTGGTTAAAGTTGGTATGTTTATATATATGTAAATGTTTGTATGTTTGGTTAATTAGTTTTCTTATTATTTTGCTTGATTGTGCGTTTGTGAACAAAGGTAGCAGGAAAAAAAAGACCAGATTGCACAGATTTTTGCCACGTGGCATGACACGTGGCAAAAATAATAAAAAAAAAAGAATGCCACGTGGAAAAAAAACATTAGCGGCGACAAGGGGCATTAGGCACCATTTTTTACCGACGGGACATTTAGCAGCGACCGTCGCCACTAAAGATTGAGTCGCCGCTAAAGGTGGGGTTTTAGCGGCGACTTTGGTTGCCGCTAAAGGTCCCCTCTGTTGTAGTATATATTGAAAAGCTACTAGTACAAGCGTTTAAGAAAAAAATCCTGCTAGCTACAAGTTTTGAATAAGTAAATAACACAAATACCCATTCTATAATAAAAAAAAACTTGCATACAAGCTTTTAGTTAATGCCCATTTTGGTCATTTTACATTTTATTAAAAACTCCAGCTACTTTGCCAAACAACAGAATATATTTAAAAAGCTATAGCTACCAGCCTCTAGCTTCCAGCCAACAGCTATCAGTTTTCAGCTTACAACTACCAGCTAGTTTTGCCAAACATACCCTAAATGTGACTCACTTGTTAATTTGCTCATATAAATTTACATCCTTGATTCTTCGTATACCTTGATGGTTCGATAATTTTGTGAAATTTTAGTCTTGTACGATTTAATATTGTTGTTCGTTTTTTTAGAGTTAATTGCAGTTTTCGTCCCCGTGGTTTGCCTAAACTAACAGGTTCAGCCCAGGCTTAACACCCTGAGTACCTGTGGTTTCATTTTCTAACAGTTTACATCCCTCGACCTAACGGCCGTTAGTTGTTCCGTTAGTTTTTGGGTAAATTGACTAATATACCCCCATCTTCTCCAACTACCACCTGCAACACCAATCACCGCCACCACCACCTGCAACACCACCACCACCACCACCACCCCCACCCTCCCTCTCCTCACCATCTCCTCTCTCCTCCACCAACCAGTCTCTTCTCCGGCCGAACTCCTCCTCCGGCGGCCACCAAACAACAGATCCATAATTAAAACCCACCACCACCACCAGTCCACCATCACCACCGTTCAACACGATCTCCCACCACCTCCACCACCAGTCCACCACCACCAGCCCACCATCACCACCGATTAAGACGGGTCACGAAACAACCCATTGCCCATGACCTTATTTGGTCGCCATTAATGGCGTCTGGTGGTCTCCATTAACCTCCATAATAATCTATTATATTCTTCACCTACTCAACTCACAAACATCTCACCGGAGCTTCCAATCTCCAGTTCTGGATCTTAATCCTATTAATATTCATATTCAGATTGAAACATGAGACTCCATCGAGGTTACGGAGGCGTTGGTACAGTCGCTTCCAGTCCCTTTCTCTCTCCATGCCCCTGTCGATGGAGTGACCGTAGTCCCTAGCGCATATTGACTTTCACAGAGGCTGGGAGGAGCGAGTGAGGGTTAGGGTCTTCTTGCAGCTCATCCCAAAACACACGATGGATTCAAGGGGCAACAGCACCAGAATCGACACCACCTGGTCCTCTGACATCTCCGTTATCGACCAACCATTCTTATTATTATTATTATTATTATTATTATTATTATTATTATTATTATTATTATTATTATTATTATTATTTCTATAAATTTTTAGGGTTTGTTGGAATGAAGGTGGTGTTGCAGGTGGTGTTGCAGGTGGTGGTGGTGGTGATTGGTGTTGCAGGTGGTGTTGTAGGTGGTGGTTGGAGAAGATGGGGGTATATTAGTCAATTTACCCAAAAACTAACGGAACAACTAACGGCCGTTAGGTCGAGGGATGTAAACTGTTAGAAAATGAAACCACAGATACTCAGGGTGTTAAGCCTGGGCTGAACCCGTTAGTTTAGGCAAACCACATGGACGAAAACTGCAATTAACTCTTTTTTTATTGTAGACTTGTATAAAAAAAAAAAAAAAAAAAAAAAAAAAAAAATCAAAACATCATTAAGATTCAGATGCCGAGTCAACAAGCCGAGGCTTATGATAAATACAATATAAATAGAACTTTTTTCCATATTGGATGCAAAATTACAAGTAACTATATCAACTCGTATGGTTATGTGGTGGAGATCGAGTTTATAATGATTGGATTGGGTATATTCACTAAACGGTAAACAACAATGATAACCGAATTTAGTAAGTATCACAAAATAGCAAAGTTATTAGTAAGGTCTGAGAATAGTGCAATGTGGGTAAAAAATTTCGTCCATTCGTGTGGACAAAAAGTTTGCTTTCAACAAGAGTTTTGGCCCAAAAAATCTTCATTAAACAGTGTAATTAAATAGTCAGAAAGCTAGTATAACTAAAGATATAAAATTATAGAGAAACATAAGAAAAGAAAAATATACAACACTGTGTTAAATACCGAGTGATTAGAGATATATTTAAGTTAATATATTAATATGTCTTTAAAATTAAGAATTTCATAGGGAAAAGCTGCTCTTGTATGGTACAAATCTTGTCGCACGAGGGTGAAAATGATGGCTCAATGATACTTGTATTTTGTAATGTTTGTATGCTAGTAGTTTTTATCTTCATTATTAAACTATTATTGTGTTTTTTCTACTATTAATTTGACTATCTATTTGTACTTTTTATCACATATATGATTCCAAAATTCCAATAAAAAATTGCCATGATCACATATAAAACCAGATACTTAGGCCAGCCATCCTAATGTACCATGATTTTCTTCAATCTATATATCATTATCCCGAGTTACTACCCTGAAATAGTAACTAATTTGAAGAAAGCATAACCTTAAATCACTACCTTAAAAATGTTTTTTATTTAATAATAAAATAAGGATTTTAATTAAAATAAATGTAACTTTAAATTAAAGAATTAAAAAAAAAAAAAAAAACCCATCTTCTTCTCACCTCCATCATCTTCTTCCAACCCACTTCCATCATCTTCTTTCCACCTCAATCATCTCCTTCCATGTAACACCCTAAACCAATTTACAGAAAAACGTGCAGCGGAAATACCAACCGAAAAATTTATTTCTTTTAAAAACAACCTTGGATATTTATAACCCAAGTCTACTAAACATTTTAGGTATTACATCTTTGAAATATATTCTATCACGTTAAACATGACCCATCTATATCACGTTATAGGGTCGTGTCCTCGTACAATCCGCCTCCTTGCTCGATCTCCATCCTTTCCTTACTCTATTAGGTAGACAAGACAACCTGCGATCACCAAATAACCGTTTCGTTAGTTCACTTAGTGACTTAATACACACTATTCAAAATGTGGAGAGAATATCCATAGATGCTCCATGATCTCGTTCCAACGCCTATTTGGAAGTTCGGGTGTGGTACCCCGAGCTGATCCTACAAGTCTCATGCATTCACACTTACATACCTGCATCTTCCTTACCACTTACTTAACAAGGTTAATAACCCCACAATTCATACAAATATACAATTCCCTCAATACCCCACAATACACACAAGTATACAATTCCCTCATATAACCTACTTTACATACAAGCATACAATTCCCTCATATAACCTACTTTACATACGAGCATACAATTCCCTCGTATAACCCCACAATACTTACAAGCATACAATTCCCTCATATAACCTACTTTACCCGTTATGTTACTCTTTCTTCGCCAAACCCTGAGACAATGTGACGTTTCCAATCCTCTACTCGATCTACATATAACTACCAACCCTTACATTCATGAAGCTCTCCCTCAAACCCGAGCATGAGTACACATATGTACTATAAATGAGGTTTGGAGTTGCTCGGGCAAGGTACGGAAGCATGAACAAGCTGAAAAATCAACATCCAAGGCCGAAGGGGGATTTGGCGTAGGATACGCCAAAAGTGGCGTAGCCTACGCCACTTGCGTAGGCAAGGGGTGACAGAGTGGCGTAGGGCAGCAGAATTTGGCGTAGGCAAACCAGGGTTGGCGTATCCTACGCCAAAACTGGCGTATCCTACGCCAACTGCAGGTCTTGCACAATGCTTTCCTTTTTCAACCCAATATCTTTCATGCCATTCTTACCCACAATTTCCGACATTCTAGCAACTCATTTACTATTCTCCCACCCATCATTCCACACATACCTTGATCAATTCTCGGATCGAAAGCACGCCCCTACGAGCTTCCGGTTTGAGTTCAAGCACCTACTATACTTGATTCGCTCAAACCTTGTCTACACTAGTTACATTTACAAAGACAAAGTCCAAGTTAACTACCATGTAAATCCTTGACCCATAACCAAAACCATGTACTTCTTTAAGATTCCCATCCTATGTGAACATAATTCCATATCATAGATGCGAGTTAAGTTCGGGAATCACTTACCTCAAGTCCTCCAAGTTCATGCTTGTTTATTTGCCTCCTCTTGACCCATTAGCCTCCCATGGTTGAGTCCATCCTTCCTATCCTTTCATATCATCATGTTCACATCATTGTTAGCATACATGATCATAACACACTAACAATCATTCTCAACCAAATATCACATTGACTTTCATTAGTCAACTTCTATCATATCTACAACATACATTCACAACCACATTTATTCTCACATAGTAATACCACTTATTATCATATATGTCTCATAGTTTTAACATGTTATGCGTCACATAGTGTTTCTAATCACACAATCAAGTTTGGGAGCATAACCATGTTATTTTAACATTGTTGACTTTCCAGAAAGTCAACTTCCAACTATACCAACATCCTACTTAGAAACATATGTCCATATTGATGTACTAGATCATATAAGATTCACCATAAACATCATATTCACATCTCATTAAGATACAAGATCATTCATCACACCAATTAATCAACGCATCGTGTACATCATAATATTTAAGCATAGTGTACACACTACTAATGTATACTTCTTACCAAATCATACAATCAACTAATTCCCACATGATCTCTCTCTAAGACGAAATCCCCATGTTAACCTACCATCAATTGCACCAACTATCACATTAGTTTCATACTTGTCGAGTCTTGCATACAAATTCATACATTATAGAACACACATACAACCATAAGATCACTTATGTGCTTACATACATACTTACATACAATTCATTATAATTCACACATGGTTTCCATAGAAACACATCCTTCATATTAATTTCCTACAATCATCATATTCCATTCATTCTCATCAATTACTTGCACGCAAGTTCATCTACACATTTCATCGAACACATGGTGTGCGTACAACATTTAAAACACAATGTACAAGCATTTCATGCATACTTCCATAGCTCATACCATCAATCATCACATTTCATACCCACATCAATTACCCTTCATTCCATAATTATTAAACATAACAAAACCTCACTTTCTTTCTACTCTATTCACCCATTTAACTAAGAATGACCATGGGTTACACTAATAGCAACATCTACTTTCAACTCTACACATATCCTTCAATTCATTCAATTTCTATACAATTAACACATATACCTCTTTCAGTCATCATCAATTTCCACATGCATATCATCAACTATACATTATTCCTACAATTACATGGATTTACCACTCATTTAGCAACATCAAAGCTCTAATGAAAACCCAATATCATCATCTTTTGCAAACAAGCAACTTCTAGTGATTAGCTCACCTCTAGACCATTAGAGATGATCAATATCACTTAAAATCAAGCAATAATATGAATTTAACATCATTTGCTCAAAACCCACATGTGGGGTTCGAACCCTATACGAATTATACATCAAATTCTACCAAACAAGAGATACCTTTGGGTTCAATCGACCATAAACGGCCCTTTCCTGGTTAATGCATCAATTTCCCCTTTGAATCCTTGCTAGATTGAGTTGGTAGTTGGACTAGGGCTGGAGCCATTTTTCTTCTTCCTGATAATCGACCAAAACACACAAGTGTGTGTGTTTTTGGTGTTTTGCCCCTTATATAATAATAATAATATGGACTTTGGGTGTTTGGCAATTTCCACCCTCCAACTTATAATCTCTTGACTCAATATCATTTTATTAATCCCGCCTATCAACGTCTTTAAATGAAGCGGGTTTTTGGGGCGTTACAAGTCTACCCCCCTTAAAGAAGGTTTCGTCCCCGAAACCTCTTTCATTACTACCCTACTAGGCATTCCCTACGTACTTATTTACTCATTCACTTCATTCAAAGTTTCATGCCACATCGCAAGCCCACATATAGACTATAAATAACTTTACTCATGGCAAAACGTATTTCTATGTTTTGTTCTTACGCTCTTATATTTTTTTTAAGAGGCCTATCGTATTTATTAAACATAATAAATCGATTAGTTACATATTTAACCAATAAATCCTACTTAGCCATTCATTCCCACATTAGTCACAAGGCGTCCATCACAGGATTACTACAATATCCCACTGTTAGCATTCCTTTTAAGTTCCTTCAATCATGTAATTAGTTAGACTATATACATGCGTATATCCCAACCCTTAGATCATGGTTATCACTTTCACAACATACATG